>JAODGE020016399.1:0-16751 GCA_027574965.2 Ecitophya simulans | reverse complement strand
GAGGCACACACACACACCGGCAAGGGTGCCCTCTCTCTAGAGACGATGAGACAACTCCACGACGACGCCAGCGATCACACACAGAAACGAAGACAAACAGAAACACACACACACACACATGTATAAATGTCTATATGAACGCCGCGCTCTCTCTGTAGATTGATGGGCAGGGTACGTGGTTTATGGTTTGACTGAGAGTCTTAAACAATCACTTCACACTACTACACGAGACCACACTTACAGGAGATGGCAACATAGACAACACCATTCAACAACCACCACCCAGTACATTCACCGCACACAAGCACGATGTCATTTAGTGTATCTTCTTGTTGTTTTGTGGTGTAGTGTGGTCATTGTGTGTGTGATGATGGGTCTATGCAGTGGTTTTGTTTTTAGCAGTGTATATATGTTACGGGGGTAGGCGCAGAGGGATCGTTACTTCCTTTTTTGATATGCAGGATGATTGCTATTAGGTCTCGAATTAGTGTTCCCAATGTACAGTGTTTCTGCGGTAATTGGGAGCCATAAGGTGAGAGGGAGAGAGGATTGGTGGTACGTTCTTTCCTTTGTTTGTTCGAATTGCGCTCTGTGGTGCTGAAGACAGTTTGGGGTCCCTGGTTGACTGGGGTGGGAGTTACCAGTATTCTTGGAAACCCTTTCGGAGGATGACCGAATGGACGTACTCGTTACCACCCGTATCTCAGAGTCCGAGGTTCTCAAAAAGGGGTGGGGAGGGAGGGAGACAGAGAGAGAGAACAACGATAATACGGTATCGAATGACGTACATACTAAACAGCTGAAATAGTGTTCGGCGACTGGAAGCTGTGTGTTCGTGGAGCTTTATATGATGAGCGTAGCTCAGGAAGGTCTTGGCGTATGAGAAGATGCTCTGTCGCGTTAAAGTGCCCCAGCGATGATATTTAAAAGAACTTTATGACAGGGTTCTGCGGTCGGCTGTTACAATATGTCTATGTATATATATATATGTGTATATACATCGTTCGCGCGGTGGGTCTTTCCGATTTCAGAGGTGATGATGCGAAGTCGACGCAGCTATTGCTTCTGTCGGAAGATATAAGATTCCGCACTTCCACCATTTTTGACATGCAGGAACCTCGTCCCAGTTGAATGAGAGCTCTGTGTGTGGGACACTGCCCCTTTTCGGTGCATCAGGCTCTTTAGATCAGTGAAACAGTGGCATTCTCTGCGGGAGAGCCAGTGGAACTGGTGCAGCCACTGCTCTGTGTGTTTTGTACATGTGTGGTGGTCATGCAGTCATGCGCTGCACCAGTACACGCGGTCACACTCTGGGGACACAGAAGTGTGGGCTCCTCTAGTCTTTTACGGCTTATATGAGTATCCAGGTATGGGTGCTGCTGCTGATGGACAAACAGTTGTCACCACCCTTGGCGTTTGGAGTGGTGGTGGGTGAAAGCGTGGAACACCGGTGCTCTTGTTCTGCTGGTAATCGTTCGGCAATGGTGGCATACAACGGTGGGTCTAACACTTTTTCTTACGATACATGCACCGCAGCGTGGTGGATTTGGTGCAGGGAGGGGGGGGGGGGACGTGGAACCTGACAGGTGTAGCGGCTCGCACCTGGGCCACATAACAGTAGTGATACTCTTGTTTCCTTCACAGCAACGCCATTGCTTCTAACGCTGCTGGCGGTGGCACGAACTGCTGTGCGTTAGGAAAAAAAGCAACCTGTACGCTTGTCAGTCTGTTCGTGCTGACATAGCAGTGTGCACAGCGAACAATACTATCAATGAGGAGGAGGAGGCGAAGAAGAGGGGCTGAAGAGCATATAGCCATGAATTCCCTGCTATCAGCTCGCGATGCCCAGCGATGACATTATATATGTGTACATGTACAGATGTATGTACACGTGCACTTTCCCTGTAGTGCAAATGATGTGCCCATATATGTATTATAGGAGCCGCTGATGGTATCTTGCATGCTTTGGTGCCCTGCCATTACTCATCGTAATGATGATAATAAAGTGGTGGTTAGAGAGAGATATCTCATTAGCTACAGTAAGCCGAAACACCACCACATCCGCATCCACGCCATCCCCTGCTAGAGAAACAGCAGTTCTCTGTGCGTATTATCGCCTCTGCGCTCACTTACACTCAGCGACTTCCTATCATTGACTGCCACCCCTTATGGAGTCCTCCGTGTGGGTGGTGAGGTGAGGTGAGGGTCTTATGTACACGTTTTTTTAGTTTGGGATAGGCCCCGACAAACTGGAGAGCAACGACAAGGGACTCCCTCCCCCTCCTCCTCTAGGTCACCGGCTGTACCGATGCCTCTACAAGTTCCTCTGTCTTGATGCGGAACTCTTCCCGAACCACCCGATCGACCTCTTTCCCAGCCTTTGCAGAGGCCTCTTCCAGGACCGCGTATCTCTGTCGCAGCTCAGGGAGGGAGTCAGAGGAACGCAATAGGGCCACATGTCTGTATTTTTCAAAGAGGCCTACAGGTTTGGCGTCACATCGGTGGCTGAGACATATGTTTCGTAAGTTGGAGGTGCGGAGATGTGGGAACAACTGGAGCCCCGTCAAGCCCTCAATCCTCTCTAGAGGGACCTGATATGCAGTGAGAGGACGTTCCTCATAGATGGGAGAGTTGGGAACGAGAAAAGCGGCAGCCTCATATGCTTTGGCGTTGCCCGTTGGTCTCTCAGAGATTAAGACTTTGAACAAGTGCGTGGGAACTGCGACTGCAGGGTGGTTCCCAGTAAGCTCGTACTCCACAACCATCTTTGTTTTTCCCCCTGTATGCACAGGACGCGGGGCAAAAACTGGTCCACTAACAACGAATAGCTTCCCAGAGGACGGGGAGCAAGAGGGAGAGGCATCCCCGATGTCGGTCTTTGCTTGGTGCTTCTTACCCAAGACAAGTTCTTTACCGATGTTCTTTGTCATTTGCTCAAGGCGAAGCCAGTCCAAGGCGTTCATGGTCATATCCTGTGGTACGATGTTGGCACTCATATTAAAGGTGGCGTTCATCTCCTCCTGAGATCCCTTGTGCATCTGGGCTGGCGCGAGGTGTCCGCGGCTGAGTCCCCGTGTGGAGTAGCCATTGGGCTTTACCCGGAACATGGGGGGCACAGTCGGGTCGGCAAAAAATGAACTTCGTCCACGGTCACCACCAGCCACGTCGCCCTCCAGCGTGGAGGAAGAGCTGGAGTTGCGGAAGGTGTGGCTGTCCACCACCTCCAAAACCCAGTTCGGCACACAACGTTCGTAGTTCAGGCTCGCCAGGTACGCACCATAGCACCGCACTTGCGAGGTGGAGGGGAGGCCTAGCTGCTCCGCTTCTGCACAGCGCCGGGCAAAGACTTGCGTGAGGCTAGAGGTGGACTCGCTTGACTGTACCTGTGGCGGAAGCACAACCGGGTAGGAGGTGACAGTGTCTGCGTCGAGTGAGCAAGGGGTACCGACATGAAATTGTATGGGAGGCGATTTGGTAGTGTTGCTTACCAGGTACGCGGCAAGCCCTGTGAGCGCGACTGCCGATACTGCAAAGAACCTTCCATAGTGAACCATTTCTCAGAGCCTTTCCCTTCCCCCCCCGCGTCAGTGGAGAGCGGTACAGTGGGTTCCTATAATTTGCTGAACTACAGTGTCCATAACGTCATTGGTTGTTATATGTTTTAACGTTTCACCAATATGAAGAGAGATGATAATAATAATGCAAAAATAAAAATATAACAATGGAGACGAGAGAGAGATTTGCTATGACATTTTGAAAGTGAAGATGACTAAATAGGAGGCGCGTGTCCCTGACACTCTGACGGAGACCTATTCAGAGGCATCATAGCGTACACATTTATGTATATATATATATATATATATACAATTCGAAAATTATACGTGCGCGCATTTCAACTTATCTAACCGCCAGTTGAAACTACCGTCATGATCATCAGAAAAAAGACATCTACTCGCGTACACACCTGTCCACTGCAGTTTTGCATTTTCACCTTTTTGGTTGTGCGTGACACTGCTGCGCCAAAAACACACAAACACACACACACACAAAAAAAAAGTAAGGCAGTCAATCCTTAAGAATGGATATTTTTATTCCCTGGGTTTGTGTCCCACGCTCATGCTTAGCGATCTCTCTAGAAATCAATAACAAAAAAGTGCACATGTGCACACTCTTCCTTACACGCCACATCGCCAATGTGTATATATATATATATATATCCCACATAGAAGCTGTGCTTACTTTCTTTTTCCTTCTTTGCTCCATTTTTTTTCTCCCCTCGTTTTTCTCTCTACACAAACACACTCACCCACAAATACACACAATTCACACGCGCATAGACAACAACCAGCACCCCCCCTCAAAAAAGGGGATGATTCTTCTCTATTCAAAGTAGCGAGAGAAAAAAAATAAGATACACGAGCGTTCTCTTCAGGTTCATGTACACTCGTCATATGCACGTGAGGGAGGAGGGGAGGGGAAGGGACGACGACGACCGTGAAAAACGAGTGAGGGAGGAGCGATCCTAACTTCTGGTAGCCAAGAAGAGCTGACACAAACAGGAAGCGCTGTAACTCCTCGCTGCCAACCAACCAACCAGCCCCCCCTTTCGTCAGCGATCTCAACGGTGTCGGATAGCCTCCACATTACCATCCTCCCTACAGGACACCGTATCACAGTTCTACAGCGGCACCAATACCGCAATTTATGTGTATATATAATTACATATATATATAAACAACACCACCATTAAAGAAAATCACTATAAAGGGTTGTTTCCTGCTTCGCCTCTACACTGCGATAGGAACAACAGCAAAAACCACTATCTCTCGTTGTCATGGCAGAGGGTGTGTGGACAGGACACCATCACACACATACATACACACATGCGCGCTCAATCTCCGTCCCTGCGTACGCTCCACAGAGCACCAATGACGCCTTTCGAACAGAGCTGCTATGTTACCAGTTTCTCTCCTCCCCCCCGCAGCGTGTCGCATTCATTTCCATGGTGGTGTAAGAGTAGGAAAGGGCAGGAAGAGAGAACAGGGGGCCCAGGTAGCATCTTCCTTTTGCTCCCCAGCCCTCCAAACGCACACACACACACATATATATATATGAGTAGCAACGTCCATACACCACGTCCAGCAATATGACCACCAAATATATATATATATATTTTCTAAGTAGTGCGCTTCTCCCTTTAGTACAACGAATGAACACACACCCACACCCACACACACACATGCGAAAATAAACACAAGCATCAATGGCTGACACACTCACGCAGCATTTCTTCTCCCCCTTTTTTCGGTGTGTATGTAAGTATATATATATACACACACACACAGAACGACATAATATGTATATAACAACAACAACAAAAGAGAAAAGGTGAGGGGATATAAAGGAAGCACTAGGCAAACCAGGGTGTGGCCCTCATTATGGCCGCTTATCTCTTCTCCAGTGGAGCAGTCTATCTTGTCTGGCACTTTCTCTGTTTATTGTATCTGTTTACTGCGAAGTGGGGAGAGAGAGAACTGAACGGATGGCGGTGGTGGTGGTGTGCGTGTATGTTGACACCCCTCTCTCCCCCCTTACTTCCTCCTCCATTCCCATGTTGTGGGCACGCCCTTACGCGAGTGGATTTCTGTTGTACTCTTCCTCGTCATCTAAGTCCACTGTGCTAGAAAACTTTGGCGCCGCTGCCGCAGGTACCACAACCGTTGCCAGACGCCTCCGCTTCGATACAAGGACCACAATCACCACAAGGATGATGGTCACCACCACTGCAGCAGCGACAGCGACACCTACAATGCAGTTGGTGCCGCACTTGCTTTTATGCTCGTGTACTGGTCTTGTGTCGATCCAGTCGATCACTTCTTTCCAGTCCGTCTTTTCAAGACAGCTGCTGATGTTAAACGTATAGTTCATTTCATCTGGGACAAATATCTGATAGGTGTTGTCATCCAGCGTGTTGCGCGCCCTCGTCACATTTGTGATGCCAACCGTCGACGTGCAGTTCGGCACCAGCTCGCCATTGCCATTGCCACTGCCATTTCCGCTCCCACTGCCGCTCCCACCGCCTGGCAGTTCGCCGAACTCTTTTTTACACTTTTCTAGCTGCTTCTGAATTATCTGCTGAATCATCCATCGTAGCTCCGTTATCTGCTCTTCGTTCAGCTTATCAAAGTGGTACTCGTCCTCAAGAAAGCGGAGATTGTAGGTGTGGTTGGAGTCGTAGTTGCTCTGCACAGCACGCAGGAGGATGGTGGAGAAGTTCAACTTCGAGAGGAGGTCGTGCGTCTGTGCGGTGCCAAGTGCAGCAGGCATCAGCAACTTGATAAGGGTGATGTTTGGGTTACCGTTGATGGTTAGCTCCTTCGCGGGGTTAGTGTAGATGAGGGAGTACCCAATGGCCTCACGTGCGCGGTACGCCACCTCGTTCTCAATATTGTGCATCTTTTCGACGTTGCACATGGGGAGGATATTGCGGTCACCGTACACATTCTCGTCTGTCCGATTGTAGTATCTCTGGAGCGCGACGTTTGTCTTTGGGAAGGTCACGTCCTGGATGCTCACCGCCGTGGTGTCATTGTCGAACTGGCGCTGTGGCACCTTCACCACAAAACTGGTATTCCAGGAGGGCTCGTACACTTGCCCCGTGCCAGCCCCGACAAACACACCTGATGTGCCGAGCTTGTCGTTGAGTTCGTCCTTCATCAAGGCGTATAGCTCAGACATAATCTCGTCTTGATTGTTGAACCCTATTGGGAATGGGTTGCGTGGAAGGGAGATGGTCACATTTACGTCCGGCAGGAGAAGCGCACGGAGGGTGTAGGCAGAGGACATGGTCATATACACAACATCCTCGGAGAGAGGATAGATGCGATAGATGCCGCAGTAGAGCGGGTTGGTGCCGTCCCGGTTATTTCCACTGGTGGCCTTGCAGATCCCCTTCTTGGCCTCTTTGCCCGAGAGAATGGAGTGGGTCATGGCGGAGGTGGATATGTTGATCCTGTACAGTGCGGTGGAGCTGGAAGCAAAGAGTAGGTCGTTGAAGAACCTCACATCCATGAAGGGAACATTGACGATCGAGCCCAGGAGTCCGCCATTGGCGTTAAACCAGTTCAGTCCTTTCCCGCTGGCGATGAAGATGCCTCCGCTGTTCACGGCAATACCACGCTGGGACATCGCCAGTGAGGCCCACACCCCGCCTCTGGTGCTTACTTGCTTGCATCCACCGAGTGGCGTGTCAGCGGTTCTGAAGATGCTGCACTTGTACAGCTTGTTCTGTTGGCTGAGGACGTATAGATCATCACGGTAGGTTGCCAGGGCAAGGAAGGAGTTGCCGGTGGGGTTCGTTAGATTAATAGAGCCCACCACGCCGCCCTTCACCCACCGAACCGCTCCATCACCGGTGACATAAAAGACAATATACGCACCGGTGGAGGTGGATGAGGAGCGAACAGTCACACAGGCGTAGGGATTGGAGACGAGGGCTTTGAGGATGGGGCCGTTGGTGTTGGCTCCCTTTCCCTCCACCGCATTCCCCCCAAACCATGTGCTCACCCCCCGTGTGTCGAGGACGTAGTCCCGAAATGAGATTGCTGTGCCGATATGGAAACCAGTGATCGTAAGATCAGAATCAGCCTCGAACCCGCAGAGACCAGTTGGCACATACAGATTATTCCCCGAGGGATCACTGTTTAGGTTTATCCCCGCCATCGTCTCCGTGACGCGCTGGAGGCTCATCAGATCCGCCTGCGCTACCGAGGCGAGGAACAGAAGAACTAGCAGTCCTACAGTACATGTAGAGATTGCCATCCGCAAAGGCTCCACACCATAAGCAAAGACTCTCATTTGTGTTCTATTTTACTCTCTCTTCTTTACACCGATCAGAACTCTAATTTTATTAAGAAAAAGTTTCAGAAGCCGCAAGTAATCTCTAATGGAAAGTAGTTTGCGCTGCCTGGGCTCTGAATAACAGTAGCGAAAAAAAGGAAAGAACAGTGACACAGGGAAGCTAGTGGAGCCTAAAAATGTATATATATATATAATCAAAATTCTTATTTGTACTTTTTATTTATATTATAGGCTGATGGTATTTCTAACGAGCTTCCTCTATGTGTCTGTATTTCCTTGTGCCGGTTATTGTTTTCTTAAAGTAAAACAATATTACAACAAACAGAACAAGGAAGAAGGGGAAAAAATAGTAAATAAGAATGCGGGTAATGCTAACTTCCCTTCTCTACTCTTAGACGAATAATAGAGCTGCGGCCACACACACACACACACACAACGCTAATTATCGACTAAAATGAGATATGTGCGCTCCCTTAGTATTTCTACGGTGCACGTACACACACACACACACACACACACACACGATGAAAAGCTCACCGCACCTGGGTGTAACAAGAATAGAAGAAAAGAACTAAAAAAAACACACACAGGACTACACTACCAATACGATGGGGATGAGAAGGGAGCTTGCTGTGAGCAAAAGCAGCGACAACGATTGCACCTCTTGCTACTACAAAAAAGGAGATCGTGAGTAGAAAGAAGGAAAGTTCAGTGTATATATATATATATATAAATACATCCATGGCAGAGGTAAAGGCAGGCCATGTGGTAAGAGGAAGAGGGAGAGACTGGCATCTCATCATTTCATCCCCCATTAGGGCACATACATGTGTGCTAGGAGTGTTTTCTTTCTTTTTGTTGTTGTTCACCCCGCTCATACCGAGAGAGGCAAGAGAGAGAGGGGAGGGGTAGAGGGGAGCGTACCGCCCTACCCCTCTACCCCTTACAAAAGAAAATGTGTTGTGGGGGACTTACAGCGTCCTCTTTTGCTTGTGATTGTTGCCTGTCCTCCTTTGAAGTGAATGCGGATGGTACTCAGCTAGCTCGATGGAGCGCTTTCGGAGCGTGGCTCTCTCTCTTTCATTCTCGATATATGTATACCTTCCCCTCACATAGTCGTAGAATGATAGGAGTCACAGATCACATTCATGTGGACTACAACCCTCTTTTCCCCCCCACTAATACTGAGAGGTAAACAGCTAAAAAGATAGGACGAGTGAGTGTGTGAGAGAGAGATAGCATACAAAGACACCACACCAGTTGGGCACTCTCTCTCATATATATATATATATATATGGTCACTCACGCAGCCATGCACCCCTAAGAAAAGGGTGATCAAACAACAACAACAACCACAATAAACAAAAGAAAAGAACAATGACCGAAAAAAAAGAAAGTGACTGTGGTGACACGTGGGTGGCTACAGGGGGGGGGGGGGAATGTAATACTAACGTCCTCACTCTCACCCATATATAGAATTCGTTATGTGTGCGCCTTTACAAATAAAAAAAGAGAATATCCCTACTCCTCCCCGCAACGTAACAGCTAAAAAAGAACCCTTGGTCTCTGTTTTTTGTGACACCTCAGCACAAGAGCGGTCTGCGTACCCCACTTTACTTATCCATTGGGCATACACATGCGTGCACAGAGTTGCTGGCCAAAATAACACAGCAATCACGGAAGAAGGGAGGAAAGAAGAGAAAACAAAATAATATAATATATATATCTATCTATATATATATGCGCATACATACGAAAAGACAGAAGTTTAACTCATTTGTGTTTCTTCTCCAAGTTTCACACATCTAAGAGAAAACATGTGTACACTCACAATATATATATATATATATATATACAAAGAGAGAGAACCACACACACATACACGAGACTCTACTGTGCGCATGGGGCCGCTCACTAAGCCCCTGTCTTTTACTCACTCACACTCGCTCTTCTCCAAAAACGAGTATCAACAACAATGAAAAATGAAGTAGAAAAAAGTGTGAGCAGCAGCAACAACAACAACAACGACAATGAGCGAAAATAGAAGCGGAAGAGAGGACGGGACACGCCAATCAATGAATCCGCTACCGGGTTTTATTACCAGTCTCCAAAAAGTAATAAAAAATAGTAAAACATCTAAACAGTAATGGGTGCCACAGAGCACCCCCACCTCTCCATCTCATTCTACACTGCCGCCTTTCTTCACGCTGCCGCCTTTCGTGAGACTCCTCAACTAATCCTGAACACACACTGCTCTGATCTGTTGTTGTGTTTTTTTTTAGTGTCCATCTCCTCTCTCACACCTCTCAAAGAGCGTCAGTGGAAGTAGTTCCATCCGCTGCTAATGTGCTGATCACCCAGGTAGTGTTGTGTCCCTCTCTCTCTCCTTCTCTCCACTGAAGAAACAGAAGAATAGTCATTAATAAATAAAAGGATGCTACGCCTGTGTGGGATACAATGATAAATAGGCTGGGTGGCTGGAGGTCACACACTTGCAAACTGAGCATATACAAACACACACACACAAAAAAAGAAAACGAAAACATATGCCATGGGGAATATCTAAAATCAACAACAGCAACAACAGGAAATACCAAACATAGTAAATGACGTCGTCCCCTCTACAGTTGCTATCCTCAAGAGAGAGAGAAAAAAAAGTACTTCCTCTGCAAACGAACGGAGAGAGCGAGAGATGAGGGATAAGCAAATGTGATGGTCTATTAACGGACTGGTGAATGGGTAGAATGGGGAAGGGGGACATCCTTTCTCTCTCTCTCCCTATCTCTCTCTGTGTAATGCTGGCATTAGGATGCGTTTATATGTACTGGAATGGCTTATTCTACACCGAAAGTACAACGGAAGACAGCATCGAAATAAAGAGGAAAAACAAAAACACACCTAAATCTCTACAACTATAACACTTCTCTCCTCGTGACAACATTGTGTTGTGCTCCCACCACCTTTCTCTTTTCTGTACCTCCTCCTTTCACACATTGGTCTCGTTCTCATTTTATGTTTTAAACCATGTTTCTTTTTGCCTTTACCACTTTCTCACCTAGCACAGACACACATACATACACACACATATCTGTATACATATATATAATAACCGTTATATCTTTGTATGAGAGGAATCGCTACATCCTCTCCAGGAGAACAGAACACCAACAACATCAACAACAAAAAGGACATTACTCATCCTGCACAGCTTACCTTTGTAGTCTGTGATTCCCCTCTCCATTTTTCCCTTGGTGCACTCTCCTCTCTTCTCTCGCAGGTTTCATATCACATTCCTCCTTCCTTTTCTGTGTGTCAAGTGGAGAGGGGAGGGGAAGGAGTTTACTGCAGCACCGCACTATAAAGTGTATTGTTTTTCCTTTATATTTGTATATTTGTATATATATATACTCTTCTCTCTACCCCCCTTTCTCTTTCTAAATAATTGGCACCATAACTAATGCAGTGAACAGGTTGGCGGGGCTCACCAGTATCAACACTAGCAGCACCACCCCAGTCGCCCCCATCACCACTGACGCCGCAATGGCCCCTTTACAGACGTCATCGCAGCTTGGGGGTTTCTTGTAGTCGATGCACATGGTCGGGTCCGCCGTGGCGTCCTCGCAGTTGCCGGTGCAGTTAAAGAAGCAGAAGTTGCCAAGGTCCGTGCCATTCTTACGCAGCCCTTCGAGAAACAGGCGCGTCCAGTACCACGGCGAGGTGGCCAAAGCATCCTGCGTGCGCCACTGACTCCACTCCTTGGGACCCCAGAAGTCCACAATCTCGATGGTGCCATCCTTACTCTTACGCGCGGTGATGTTGCTGCACATCCCCGACACATTCACGTCACCGAGGAAGGACATGTTAGGGTCGTTGAGGGGCACAAACTGAGTGTAGTAGTCGTCTGTCTCGTACGCAATCTTCGCATCCATGCGCACCCAGTAGTACAACTGCGACATCAGACAGGAGTCGTTGTACGGCAGCGCGTCTCGTGGAAAGGCGGCGATGCCGTGATACCTGCCCGCGTGGGGGTCCACATCTGGAAAGGTGGGGTACACCCGCTCTTTTGCAATGATGTACACATTCTGGTTGCCCACCACGTACCAGCTGACGTTGTCACGGACGACCAAACTTTGCGGCCAGTCGCTCGCGTACGGCCACTCAATTTTTAGCGAAGGAATCTGCAGCGAAGTGGGGGGCTCCGTGATGTCGAAGGAGTAAATCCCAGGTTCGGCTCCAACAAAGAGCAGCTCCGTGTCATTGTTGTACGGGACGAGGGAGTTTAAATAGTAATGCTCCGTGTCCGTGCCTACCTCCCATGTCAACCCAGACCTGATGTTGGTTACCTCCAGACTGCTCGTATTCAGCATTTGGTATAAGTCATCACCACTCTGCGACACTGTCAGCGACGTGCATTGAACTTGATCTCTGTTCAGATACAGTTGCGCCTCATTCGTTCCCAGAGGTGTGTAGAGAATGCGGGAGTTGCCTGTGTCAGCGATAAAGAGGTTAGTTGCACCAATGCTTGTAATAACCGGGGAAATGCCGCGTGGATCCACGAGGGGCCTACCATCAAATCTACTGCTGTTGCTAATGTACGTAAACGTGTCTCCGTTGTCCTTGATGCGACGAACGACATTGTTCAGTGTGTCTGTCATATAGTATTCGCCATTGGCTCGCACGATGGAGTTGGCTTTTTGGTCACCAGACTGCTTGGCGTTGAAGCGGGCGTTGGGCCCCGGGCCGTCGATGTACCCAGTTTCTGTCAGTGAGCCAGCAAGGGTACTGATATTGCGGTCCATCGACACAACGCGAATGGCAGAGCCCAAGCACATATCTGGGAACACCAGCTCCATGTTAGGACCAACGGCACCACCAAGACCAGGATTGCAGAACGATCCAACCCCCGTGGGGCCGTCTTGTGGCGTCTCATTTGAACTCGCAAATACTTTATAGAAGAACCAACCATTGCTTTCTAAGGGGTTATTCCAAAATTTCTCATCCGGCCCGGAGTATTCACACGATACTAACTGCAGGAACACCAGCAGCCCAATGACAACAAGGCTCATCACCCATGCAGTGACGGCCGTGACACCTCCAGCGAGTGAGTTGTGCCTCATTTTGCTTCCTCTCTCCTCCCCTTACGCGTTATGTAACGCCTCAGCGTCTTTATAATTTCTCCTCGCTCACCTATCTAATAATTAGGTGCACTATGTGTGTGTGTGTACGTGTGAGAGCCCAGTATGTACTCCCAACGCCTATACTCCACTCACTAGATGGTAGCACTTTGGATAGTTAGATTTAATAACAAATAAACAACAACAACAGATACAATAAATGGGAGAGACCCGACTTTTTCTCTCTATATGTGTGTGTTACTTGAGGTTTCACGTGTATATATATATATATATATACGTATATGAGTGCTCTTTTACTGCTTTAACCTCTACGGAAACAACACTCCTTTTTTAAAAAAACAACAACAAGGCAGAATAGATGGGAAAGAAATGATGATTGCATTGATATGAAGGAAAACCATCCAGAGATGCGCGCGGAGTAGCAGCCCCCCTCTCAAAAAATAAAAATAGGATCCACAATGTGAGGTAGAGGAAGCCAGAGCTCCGTCTATACTACCATCAACAACGATAGCCACAGCAGCAGTAGCCATAAGAAAGAGAGGGAAAAACATGAAATGTCTGCTTGATGAGAGCAGAACAGATCGATCATCTTTTTTTTAAACATTTGAAATAATAATAATTAGGAGTATATATATATATGTATATTCACACGCAAAACATGTGTGCATTTTTTTGGCCTTCGCACAATGCCATGTTTTCTTTGATTTCGATTCCCATCTGGTGTACATGACAATACGAGCAGTTCATTGTGATGGACCAGGGCATCTGTAGTTCTGTGACAGGAGCATTCAGTCAATTAGGTAGTAAAAAAACGAGAATAAGCCAAATATATATATGTATATGCACACGCACACGCACACGCAGACAGAGAGTCCCCACCCCCCTCATGGCAGTAATGCTGCTCACACAAGTACTATATGGTACAGGTGCGTAGCTATGGGAAACCTGATGGAGGTACTGTGCTCTCCTCTTTTAGACCTGCGGGGTCTCTGGCTACCTACCTATAAGCATACGTGTACATAAATGTATATATGCTTATAGGTTGCTCTTTCTTGAATATCTATTTTCACACGCTGTGCACTTCACCTTGATGGTACCAGTAGGCACGTTTTGTAGAGGGCTTTTCCGCTCGCATCTCAGTAAAACAACAACAACTAACTAAAAACTATTTAATTGCTCTCTTTCCGTTTGGAAGTTCTGCTCTCCGTTAATAATATACAATAAAAAATACTGTATATTTGTATACACAGTTCTCATATATATATATATATATATATAAAGCAAAAGGGCATGATACTGTAAAAAATATCGAGCACAAGAGAGAGAGAGAGAGACTCAAGAGGGAACCTCATCAGATGTGCTCGGGGGGAGAATTCTGCAGAGTCTTGGTGATGGGTTGTATGAAAAGATACGTCTGTGATTCAAACACCACACACACACACACACAAACACACGCGCGTCAAGCATCACTGCTGGAAACCATAACAAAGGAACGGGAAAAGAATTTGTATGGACAATAACATTGTCAAAAAAAAACAATAATGTAACTATCAAACAAACCACGCAGAAGCATAAAGCTCAAAAGACTGCATTGCAAGGAGTGCTACAAAGATGAACGGAAATCAATAAACCCATCAACAGAAAAGGGAAGCTGATTTGACTGAATTTGGTATTACATTGCATTCCCATCAATATATATATATATATATATATTCAAGGCATACGAACCTGCATCCCGAGAGTACTCATTAAACAATTGCACGTACACCAATCATCTGGTGAAGATGATGACTAAATCGCAACAACAACAACAGCAAAAAAAAAGAAGAATGGTTGATTGGACGTAAGAAAAAATAAAGAGAAAAACCCGTGTACTTAAGGGAAAACAAAACGTAGTCGTGCCAACCTCACCTCATATAGCGGCGGAAAAGGAATCAGCTTGCCAAGTTCTTCACTCCTCCTCCTTCCTGGGCGTATGCATTGTGCATTTCATACCATGCTCTACCATCTACATATTGCAAGGAAGGGGGGCGGGCGGCAAATCAAAGATAATGACGCAAGCAATCCGTTACACAATTGCGCTTGAAAAGAAAGGAAGAGGAGGTTCGCTTGTATACGCACACACACAACTTAGATAAAATACACACATATATATATGCTGCTGCTGCACCTCTACTCCTTTCCGCTAGCTTTACTGAAGAAGTTCTTTACGATTGGAAAAAGAGTGAAGGTCAACGCAACGTCAATGCCCACTCTCAGACTGCGTGCCATGACACCAGCGTACATCCCGCGAATGCCACAGGCACGATACAGCTGCCGTGCACACGCAAGCGTGCTTCGATGAGGGTGACCAGAACTCTTCGTCGTCGTACGTCCCGCCGCTACTGACTGCATTTTTGTCTTCACAGTGTCGATGGGCTGGGTTGCCACGACGGAGGCAACCCCGGCCACGAAGCCCGCGGCCCCATTCCAGAGGGGATTCGTCCGGCGGCGCTGCTCATTCGTCCCTACTGGCACTGGCTTTCCAAAAGGCAGCACGGCGTAGTCGGAGCAAAACACCTGCATGCACATGAAATGCAAAGGGAAGCGCAGGGCCTGATTGACCCCCTGCTTTGCGATGGTGCTACTGACACCACGGTAGAGACCGAGCAGCCCACCCTCATCGTGTACAATGGCACGCAGGGCTTGCGGGAAGCTGAGGTGCTTGTAGCGTGGCTCTAATCGTGTTCTGTCATCAATGAGGATGGTTTTGACTGTTTCTGTGGGGATGACGGCACACAATGCCTCGACAGTGCCAGCAAAGAAGCCGCATGCGCTAAGGGCCCATAGACTCAGTTTCACATCCTTCAGCGCCTCTGGTGAAAGATCCTGCGACCCAGCAGCCCGCCGCTTCATCTTGGCTGATGCGTAGTCAAAGGTAGCCCAGCGCGAGGCCTGCTTCGGGACGGTCCCTACGAGTAGCGGAACAACCCCACTGTACAGCCCCCGCACTCCGCTCTCCCTCACCGTCCTACGAACGCAGTCCCACATTCCACCATACGGCACCCTCTGTGTTACCGCCACCGCTCCGGAGCAACCCGTGTGAGGGTGAGCCTGGCGCTGCTGTAGCTGCAGGTGCGTCTTGGCGTACTCTGTGGGGTATGTTATGAGGCACTCAATGGCACCAGTCGCGGCCCCGGAGACAAATGAGAGCGCCAAGTTGACCATTGTCGTCGAGCTTGGGAGCGGAATGACAGAGTGAACCGCTTTATCAGCGGAGTCACTGACGGTTCCCTGAAACATGAAGTGCGGAGGGCCAGCAATACGTTTGGAACAGAAAAGGTAATCAAAGGACTGCTGAATGGGCAATCTGGCGCTTCAATGCGGGTAATACTTATTACAGAAAATAATAATAATAATACAGTATCACACACATACACACACAGAGACAGCAGTAGCGGTACCAAGAGAGGATACACGCTAGTTCGTTGTGCGTCCTCTCACTCACTGTGATGGTGCGAGACCAATGAGGTACGCAGAGTAATAATCCTCTTTTATTGATTATTGTCTCTGGCTGTTATCTTTTTGCGTGATTTTTCCCTTCTCTCTTTTCGCACGCGTGCACACCGAGAGAGGCGTTTCTCTTGTCTATAGTAAAGCGACACGCTGTGACAATGACTACAAATTTGATGAAGAGATAGAGACAGCTAAGGCGGGGGGGGGGGCTAACTTCTCTTCTTCACCCCCCCCGCCGGCGGGGGGGGGGGGGGAGGGGGG
>JAODGE020016394.1:0-14350 GCA_027574965.2 Ecitophya simulans | reverse complement strand
TTATGGAAAATTGCACCTTACAGAGTTTAAAACGACACATTTCTGTCACCCACGACGGCGAAAATGGCGACGGAGATGATCCACTGGCATTCGAAGTCTGCGCATGCTGCGGCGAGCCAGCGGACTCGGCTCATGCGGTAAGCGCCGCCTAAAATCGCCTACGAACGTCCGCATTTCAATAATTCCTCTCGTCTAGAACGGCACGATAGCTTGCAAACTCTGCGACAAGCTGTTCATGCTCCAGACGAACCTCATTCGTCACAACTCCTTGGAGCACCCCGACGACATCGGCATGTATCGCTGCTGCGAGTGCCTGCGCTCCTTCAGCAGCAAACAGGCGATACGCAATCACATGCAGTCCCACCCGCTGGCCAAGCCGTTCTCCTGCAAAGCGTGCAATCGCGACTTCACGCGCAAGTATCACTTGGATCGGCACGTCATGCAGACGGGCTGCGACGGCACGCCGCGCAACCAGTTCAAGTGTCAGGTATGCAACAAGTGCTTCGGCCGGAAGGACAACCTGCGCGACCATCTGCGCGCGCACGCCGGGCAGATCAAGAAGAAGAAGACGTTTCCGTGCTCGCATTGCGGCAAGGAGTTTCAGGGCCAGGCGCTGCTCGTCGTCCACATGCGCACGCACACCGGCGAGAAGCCCTACGCCTGCGACCTGTGCCCCAAGCGCTTTCCGTCGAGCGGCGCGTACAAGAAACATCGGAGGATGCACACGGGCGAGAAGCCTTACCAATGCATGCAGGTGGGTAGCACTGTATGCAACGCTGTTCGCACATTATCAGAACAATCGTTTTCCCGCAGTGCAAGCGAAGATTCGCCGCGAAAGAGACCCTCAATCGGCACGTGCGCACGCACACGGGCATCAAACCTCACAGTTGTTCCTACTGCGGCAAGTCGTTCATCCAAGCGGCGCAACTGCGCGCGCACATTTTCCACCACACCGGCGAAAATGCCTTCACGTGCCCGCACTGCAATCGCGCGTTCAACCGACGCGTGCGTCTCACGACGCACATCAAGTTCGTGCACGAAGGCGCCCAACCGCTGGAGTGCGACATCTGCTCGCGGTCCTTCTTCCGAAAGGAGGATCTAATGCGCCACGGCCTGCTGCACTCCGGAGAGAAACGTAAGTCGGCTGTTAACGCGAACGTCCTCGCGCTAAAATTCCTATCACTCACTCTAGCGTTCGAGTGCGAAACGTGCAAAAAGCGCTTCGCCGTCAAGGCGTCGCTCAAGCTGCACATGCTCACGCATCGCAAGGAACAGCCGTGCGCGTGCGACGAGTGCGGACGCGCGTTCATCCGCCAGGATTGCCTTCTGCGCCACATGCGCGCCAAGCATCGCGACGTGCTCGAGGACATCATGGCCGCCGCCGAGAAGAAGCGCCTGCAGGAGCAACTGCTGGCGCCCTCCAACATCAAGAAGGAGATACTCGAGTCGCAGATTTGGACCGAGCTGACGCTCACCGACTCGATCAAGGAGCTGCTCAGTCTGCTCGTCGACGAGAAGACGCTCGCCGCCTTCGGATGGCCCGACGCGCCCGTCGACAAGATCCTCGACTCCGTCATTCGGCGCTGCGGGCACGAGCCCGCCGCCGACGGCGAGTTCGACTACATCAGTCGCATGCGCGAGAACGCCAAGCTGCTGTTCACGGTCGTCATCGACGATCAGGCCGTCAAGTCCTTGCTGAACAATCAGACCGTCGACGAGGTGATTCAGCACGTTCTGCGGCTGGCGAAGAGCGACAACGAGGAGGAGGACGAGGACGGCGAGCAGGAGGAGATGGAGATGGGCGAGGAGATGCAGGAGGAGGTGCTGGAGGAAGACGAGGAGGAGTTGATAACCGGCGACACGATCGAGACGAAGATTGAGCATGTCGAGTATGAGGCTGTTGAGTATATCGACGACGTCGCTATGATCGAAGAGACGAACGCTGCCGTGGACGCTATCGATTAGTTTTAGGCACGTGTACAGTTCTGCCTAAGTTTAAGCATGCCGGAGGTCGGAGCTGCTGAAGCAGTTACAGTAGGACGTAAAATTGAGGTTATTTTCTAACTAATAATGTCCGTACTTCCGGTCTCAGAAGCAGACGTTTTGTCGATAATGAAGACTAAATGATACTTTGTATATTTTTCCACTGATAATCCACTTAGTTTTTGAGACCGGAGCTGGATCACAACGACGCATTGCATCCAATAAGAGTAATGTAACATGTTTATTTAATATTCTCAGTCGAAGAAATGGTGAAATATTTTCATTACATATTAGGTTATGTGAAGTAAATATACATTGTTGACGAATAGTTTTCCAAATTTCACTGCGCGCATCGTGTATGTCGGCCATGTTATTGTGACGCCCGGTATTCTGTTTGTTGGTAGGGGAGACGATCGCAGAGACGAAGTTACCCGAAGTACGAGAGTTGGACGAACGCCGCCAATCGACGTGCGTGTTATCCGACGTTCGGCGTTTGTTTTCGTTGCGTTGACGGCGACGTCGGTCGCGCCGTGCGCACGTTCACTCGTTTGATTCGAAACGTAACGTAATTTTCTGTAACGGTCGTCCGGCGCTTCCCAACCAGTCTTGTGTTTACGCTGGTTGGAGACGGACGACTCCCTCGGTCTCCTCCTCGGCCGCACGTGCGACGCAGAGTGGCGATTTAAATGTAAATATTAACGACGAATTTGCTTGGCGAGCGGCGTTCAGTGTCATCATGAGTGATTGCACGGATCTAACGCTACAGAAATGGGATTCCGTCATCGTCGACTGGGTATTTTATTTTTCACTCCGAATACCAGAAATCGCGCACGAAATCGTAACGCCGCTTGTCGTTGTAGGTCAATTGCTTGGAAATAGCGAAGCGCGTGCAGAACGTCCACGCGCTCATATCCGGCGAGTTCTTCAAGGCGCTCGTGGATTTACTGTAAGTCGCTATGTTGTGCGTTCGCAAGCGATAAACACTGATTCCTCGCTTCAACAGGCAGCCCGATCTTCCCACGACGCTCGGAGAGTTTCTGCGCACGCACTATCCCAACTTCGAGTTGGGCGGCGGCGGCGGAAACGCGAAGGACCTGACCGACACCGAGCTGACCGCCGCCGCGTCGCTGCTGCTGCACTTTATGTGCATTCACGATCGGCGCGACGAGTTGATCTCGCCCATGTGCCGCAAGCTCGACGGCACCGCGCAGACCTACGTCAAGGAGTTCCTCGAACACTTCACGCACGAGACGACGGCGGCGCAGTTCAACGATGTCGTGCGGAAAGCCATCGAGGGCGAGCAGACGCATTCGCTCGCCACGCCGCAGAAGGTCTTGGAGTGGAACTCGTCGGGGGAATCGCCCTTCGTGCGCAGCAGCCCCTTGTTGGAATATTTTAAGACGCCAGCTGCGAAAACCGCCAAGATGCAAGAGAAGGACAGGGAGATTCGCCGCTTGCAACAGGACCTGCAACTTGAACGGGACGACAAGGAGGACATGAATGTCGAAATGCGCGAACAAAAGAATCGCATACAAAAGATTTGTAAGTCGTTTGGTATCTACTTGCGCGTTTCGGGGTGTGTGAATCGTTTACCGTTTGCATAACAATAGGGTAATATGTCAGAAGACGATAGGGCGAGAGGGGAGTGTTCTGATCGGTTAGATTGAGCGCGGTTACATTCTGCGAGCCACAGAGCGAACGACAAATGCGAAAGATAATCAACATTTTCTTTCTTACTCTAATGATAGCTTTGGAAGTTCAAGAAAAGTCCAGAATTATTTCTTCCCTGAGCGCCCGTTTAACCGAATTGGAAGAACAACCGCCAACTAGTAAACCGCGTGAGTTGATCGAAATAGAAAAACTCCTTCGAAGTGAACTCGCCGAAGCGCAGGATCATATTTGCGAACTACAAGCCGAACATGGAGAATTGACGATCCTGAAAGACGAGTTGTCCCGTAAGGTTAGTTCATAACCTCCTTCCTCTTTTGCAAATACGTCGTTTAGTAATAAGCATATTCTATCAGTTGTCGAGCGCCGAGGAACAATCATGCATGTGGCAAAGCCGCGCCGTTCAATCGGAGGTCCAGTTGGAGGAATCCGTGACAAAGTACAAAACGCAATCTGAGGAGCTGTTTAACCTCCAAACCCACTGCCAGGAGATGACGCTCCTTCTCGACGAGCTTCGCGCGCAGAAATTGAATCACACCAATTTAGACTTGGATAATTCGGTGACCACGGTAAACATCGAACCGAAATCCTCCGGCGAGAACCTCGCCGACACCGTGGTGGAGTTGCAGCTGAAGGAGTGTCGGTTGGAGATGCAGGAGGTGCAGACGAAGCTCGCGCAGCAGGTGCAGCAGAACACGCACGTCGACAAACAGTTGGAGGCCACGCTGCAGAACTTGGAGGAGTGCCGGCAGAGCTATAGGACGTTGGAAGCGATGAAGCACGACGTGGACGTCACACTGGACAAGTACATTTTGACGAACGAAAAGCTGGAGACGCAAGTCAACGAACTGGCGCGCCAACACTGCGACCTGGGCGAGACCAACAAGAGTCTGCAGACGAGCCTGGACGCGTCGATCAAGAAGAGCCAGGAGTTGGAGGACGAGTTGGTCGACATCAAGGAGCGACTAGAGGACGCCAATTGCAATCATCAGCGGCTGATGGTCACGAACGAGGAGATCACCGAGCAGTTGCAGTTGTTGCGCACGTCTGAACAGGGTCTGTTGCGGACGAACGCCAAAGTTGTCAAGCGGGTTGACGAATTGACGCAGGAGAATCTGGCGAAGGACGAGGAACTCGACGTGTTCAAGCGGCTGCTTTCCGAGCGCGAGGCGGTTATTAGAATGAACGAGGAACTGACGGCCAGTCTTAAGCACGACCTGCTCGTGATGGAGGAAATGAGGGATGACTATGACGATAAGTTGAAGGAGAAAAATCGCGTGTACGACGTCCTCGAGGAGGAGTCGCGGCTCCTGCAGGTGCGCTACGAGGCGGCGGTGAAGGACTTCAACGACGCCGACTTTCATCTTCAAGCTTTGACGAAACAAATGAAGGAGAGCGATAACAAGATGCAGGCCAGTTTGGACAAGCTGGACGAGCTCATAACTGGCTCTATCGAGTCGGCAAATGACGAAAAGATCGCTCGTATCGACGCCTTCATCGAGAAGTTGAGGACTAAACACGTGACGTTTGAGAACACCATTGAGAATCTCAAAGCATTGAACGTAAAACTGGAAGAGGAGCATTGTTTGCTTCAGAAGGAAGATTGCGAGAAGAGAGAGAATCTTTGCAAGGTGCAGAAACTCTGGGAGGATGCGAAACAACTTAATGTGAGCTTCGAAGAAGAGATACAGCACAACATCGAGGTGATACACAAACTGAAAGGAGATCTATGGTCCTTGGATGCAACCACAAAGGAACTGGAAGATTTGAAGCTGGTCGTTTTTCAACGCGAGTCGGATTATCTTCGGTTGCAGGAGGATAAAGAACAGATCATTGCAACGACTAGCAGGGAACTTGGCGAATTGAAAGAGGCCATCGGCCACCGTGAGGCGGAGAATCGCCAGCTGCGGTTGGAAATGGCACAAACCGTGGAAGCAGCTGATCGAGAGCTTGACGAATTGAGACACGCCGCTTCGCAACGAGAGGCCGATTATCACCGGTTACAGGACGAAAGTGAACGTTCGACTGCATCAGCTCAACGGGAACTTGAGGACATGAAAACTGTCATCTTCCAGAAAGAGACGGAGTATTGCCAGTTGCAGCTCGATAAGGAACAAGCTTTGAAAACGGCTGACAAACAACTGGAAGAGCTAAAAAGTCTCTCTTCCCAACGCGAGTTTGAGTATCTCCAGTTGCAGGAGGTTAGAGTGCAATTGGACGACAATGTGACGGCGTTACGCACCGAGTGTGTACATAAAGATCAACAACTAGAACGTTATAAGCAGGCCCTCGATAACTTGGAAATGGACAGGGAAGCTCTCGAGAATAAACTTTTAAACGAAGCGAATAAACGGCAGCAGGTCGAGCAGCTTATCGAAGAGTTAACCGGGCGGTATTTGGGCCTCGAAATTGAGTTGCAAGAGAGAAGCGAAGAATTACACCACATGAAGAACTTGAAGGCGGATCTCCAGGAGAAGATTGCGGTTTTGTTGCGGGAAAAGGCGGAGAGTTGCTGCAACAACGAGGAGCTCGCAAAGAATATTGAAAATTTGGAGAAACATAAAACTGACTTGCAGGAGAAGATTATAGTCCAGGCTGAAGACCAAGAGCAACTGCAGAAAAGTCTCTTGGGCATGCAAAAGGAGCTTGGAACTTTGAAAACGTCACTAGGTCAGAAGGACGATGATATCGCCATGCTGCGGACACTAACGACGGAGTTGCAAGAGAAAATTGAGGTTTTGCGATTGGAGAATGTCGACAAGGACGCCACGATTGCAGAGCTAGAGTTAGAGGCGAGTAAAATTCCTTCGCTGAACGGCGAAATTGTCGCTTTGCAGTCCGAACTCGCCTTCTCGCAAGCGGACGGCGAGTCGAGTAAGAAAACCATCGGGGAACTGTTGGAGGAGATCGATTCGCAGTTGCTCAAGCTGAAGGGCAAGGATTCCGAGTTGGCGCTCGCCATGGAAGAGTTTTCGAATCGCGATCTCGGCCGCATGCAGACTATCAATCAGCTGAATTGCGAGATATCGTCGCTGGTCGAAGCCAGGGAAAGCTCGCAGTCGGATCTGCAGTTGGTCAAGGACGCCATCGATCTCAAACAGGAGGAACTCGACGAGCTGGCAAGGTCCAAGGCGCAGATGGACAAGCAACTTAACAAAACCATCAAGCAGCACGAGAAGAAGATCGAGCTGATGGGCCTGACCATTGAGAATCTCGAGAAAAAGGCCTGCGATCTGACCGAGGAGAAAGGTGCTATCGAGGCGCAGTTTGAGGACGAAACGCAGAAGGTGATCGCGCTCACCGCCGAGAGGGGTAAACTGTCCGGCGAGCTGACGCAGGCCAAGAACGAGTTGAATGTGCTCAAGCAGAAGATGCAGGAGGTGGAGGAGCAGTGCGCCAGCAAGGACGACGTCATCGAAAAGAACTCGGTGGACCTGTTGGCGCTGAAGCTGGACGTCGAGATGAAAGCCAACGAAATCGCTTCGTATAAAAAGAGCTTGTCCACGTTGGAGGACGAAAAGACCGTTACGCTTAAAGCCTCGCACGGCCTGAAGGAGGACTTGAAGAAGTTGAACAAGGAGCACAAAGGCACCTGCGAGGAGCTGAAGGTCGTCACCAACATGAAGAACACCCTCAAGGAGAAGCTCGACCACTTCAAGGAGAACATGAACAGCGTGTTTGCGCACTTTGACATCAAGAAGAAGAACATTCAGCAGTCGTTCGAGGAGCTGAAGAAGTTCAAGAGGACCAAGGAGGCGGAGATTAAGCAGTTGAACGTGCAACTGAACGAGGCGCGCGGCGAGGTCGAGCATTTGAGAGAAGAGAATCATTCGGTGCGCAAGGAGCTGCAGCAACGCATCGACGCCAAGGCCAAGGAGCTGAAGCATCTCGAGGGCGAGATCGACACGTTCAAGATCGCCGAGGCGGGCTACCTGCAGGAGATCGCCATGCTCAAGGAGGAGCTGAACTACACCATTGACAGGTACACCGAGGCGTTGGCGGCCGAAAAGGAGCAGAAGGCCGAGTCGGAGCTCCAGATCAAGGATCTCACCGAGAGCGTGCACGGCATGCTCACCAAGTACAATGGCCTCGAGAAGGAGCACAAGGAGCTCGCCGACGTGCTCGAGTACAACAAGAAGAGCTACGAGGAGATCAAGGCCGCCAAGGATTCGTTGGAGTTGGAAATCGTGCGCCTGAAGGCCGAGTACGAGGCGGACGCGAGCAATTGCAAGCGCGAGTTTCAGTCGGAGCTCGGCACGCTGAAGAAGATCGAAAAGTCGCTCAAGCAGGACGTGAAGGGTTTGCGGGAGATGTTGGAGACGTCGAAGGAGGAGGGCTCGACCGTGGCCAGGGAGTTGCAGGACGCCAAGGCGCACCTGCACATCATCCAGTGCGAGAAGGCCGAGTTGATCAACAAGCTGGACGCGTTGGAGCTGACGAACGCCGGCATGAAGAAGGAGTACGACAGCCTGAAGATCGCCAAGGAGGCGTACATGAAGGAGTCGAAGGCGGCGCTGGTCGAGAAGCAGGACAAGCTGAAGGAGGAGGCCAAGGCGCACGAGGCCGCCGTCGCCGACAAGGAGAAGGAGATCGCCAAGCTGAAGAAGGAGGTGAGCAAATGCGCGGAGAGGATTCGGCGGGAAGAGGAGGCCCACAAGCGGGAGTTGGCGAAGAAGAAGAAGGAGATCGGCGAGTTGCACACTAGCATTGCGAACTTTCTGCAGAACATCGAGAAGCTGACCAAGGAGAAGATCGGCTTGGAGAGGAAGGTCGAGCAGCATCAGAAATTGGTGGAGTTTTCCAAGGGCCAGGAGGAGACTGTAGGTTTTGTCCATTTCGTTGAGATCGGGCGGTGTTTCGGGGATTACGTTTGTTTGTCTTTGTGTGTCTCCAGATTGCCGACAATCTGAAACAAATCCAGAACCTTCAAATCTCCAAGGACGTGTTAGAAGCTGGCAAGCGGAAGATGGAGAAGATGACGGCCGATTTGGAGGCGCGCCAGGCGACGCTGCAGGAGCACATCAAGGAGCAGGAGCGCAAGCACGAGGCGAGCCGCGCCGCCCTCCAGGCGCAGTCGGACAAGGCGCTCGCGCAGCTGCGCGACAGCGAGCAGCTGGTGAAGGAGAAGTGCGCCAAGATCGAGGCCGCCAACGAGGAGTTCGACTCCGTCCAGACTATCCTCACCAGCATGACGAAGAAGATGGAAGCGACCAGCCGGCAGCTGTCCGTCATTCACGAGGACTACGGAGGCAAACTGCGGGCGGAGCGCGCCGCGTTCGAAGAGCTCAAGGAGCAGCACGGCAACAGCGTGCGCGAGCTGGAGTACATGTGCAAGCTGAACGGCGGGCTCAAGAGTGAGTTGGCGGACGCGTCGCGCGAACGCGTCGAGCTGCTGGCGGCGATGCAGGAGAAGGAAGAGCTGATCGCCGAGATGCAGAGAAAGTACGATTCAGTAGCTAGCCTAGTAGGTGCTAAAGACGCCTCGATTGCTTCGTTACAGGCGCAACTGGCTGCGGGGGTGGGGCAGCTGGCGGTCGCTGTGGACGCGCGGCGAGCCCTCGAGAACGAGCATCGACGGGCGACGGCGCAGCACGCGCAACTAGAAGCGCTGAGGGAAGAGTTGATCGAGAAACATGCGGGCGCGCTGCGCGCCGTCGAGGCAAAGTTGTTGCGCGCCGAGGGCGAGGTTAGAGAGGTCGTGGCGCGCTTGGAGAGTGCCGAATGTGTGCGCGGCGATGTCGACAGACTGCTCGAGGTCGAACGCCAATCGAAGGCGTTCCTCCAGCGGCGCGTTGTCGATTTGGAGGCGCAGATGTGCGAGGCCCATCAGGTGAAGAACCGCTTGAGCGCGAACATTCGACGCATCGCCGCACTGGTGCAAGAGAGGGCGGAGTCGAGAGATGCGGAAGGAGTGGACGACGCTATCGATGCGGCAGAACAGCGTATCATTGTCATTGTTGGCAAGTTACGAGACTTGGAAGGCATCAAGGAGGTTGCGCTGCACGATAAACTTAACGCCGAAAGAGCGCTGAAGGAGATGGACGTGTGTTATCGACAATTGTCCGAGGAAAAGACTAAACTCGTGGAGGATTATGAACAACTACGCCTGGAGCGCGAAGCTTTGATGCAGGACAAGGCCAAGGAGTCTAAAAGCTTGGAAAACATGAAAGTAAGTCTAAACTTCTTCCAATCCAGAATTTCTCTATAAACGTGCTAATTTCTCGCAACTAGGTGCAGTACGAGGCACTCAAACTTCAACAACACTCTTCAGCGCAGCTAGAGGATAAGCTCCAACAGCTAGAGGCAACCAACCATCAACAATATCAGTTGTACAGTGAGTTTTTGAAGCAGTCTCAGGGCATTTTCAAATCGATCGAGGTCATGGTCTCTGACCGCAACCACATCGAGCAAGTAGTTGCGGATCTGCGCGAACAGTACATCAACCTGCAATTGAGGTCGATTCATGTGACCGAAGCCACGCACAAGCTCCAGTACGAGCAGAAATACGCGCTCGAGATAATAATCGACGATATTAACAAGCAATTCAGGCGATTGTCTAAAATGATTTATAATCTCAATCTGAAATGTCATCAAGTGGTCGAGAAGACGCTGTCGGCCATCTTGGACGACAAGAGCGTCGATTGGTCGACGCTCTTCAAGGACTTGTCTGGCGACGAGATTGTCGAAAAGTTGGAAGACCTAAAAGACAATGCGACCAACACGCGAGTGCAGCTCGACGAGTTTCTGACGACGATCGAAGCTCTGCCCGTGAAAGAGGAGAAGATGCGGGTCCTTAAGGAGAATCTGCAGCACGTCAAACAGCCCGTCAGGGAGGACGATTGGAGGAAGAAGTATCTCGGCGTGAAGCAGAAATTAACCCTCGTGGAAAACTCCAAGAACAATTTCGAGAGGAAACTGAAGCAGCTGCGCGACGAGAATAGGAAGTTGTGCGAAAGAGCGGAGAAACCCGTTAAGGTTGAGGTGGCGGAGGAGAGCAAAGAATGCGCTACCGTGACTGAAAACAAGCTCGCGGTCGTGGACTCGGATCAACATTATAAGAAGCTCCTGCAAGATTACATTCAGCTCGAGGAGCAGCGCCAGGAGGAGAATGCAGTGTGGAGCGAGAAATGTCGCAAACTCGAAGTGCAGTTGTCCAGCCTGCATGCCGACGCCAATGGGATCGATAACAACGGTACTGCGGACGAACTCGTTGCGCTCAAGACGAGTTATCGCGACCTGAAGGTTGCGTTCTCCGCGCTCCAGCTGGATTATTCCGCCCTCGAACAACATTTGAACGAACGCAACGAACAGCTGTCTGCCCTCTCGCAGACGAAGGAGTCTTATGCCACCCTCTGCGAGGAGAACACCAAGCTGAAGTCGGAGATTGACACGCTCAAGTACAAGCGGCAGCGCGATCGCGACGAGTTTTTGCGACACGCAAAGAAACTCGACGCCGAGCTGGCCGAGAAGGTGACCGGCGTGCGCGCCGAGTACGACTTGAAGTTGGAGAAGATGAAGGAGAAGATCGTGTCGAAGTATCGCGAGCAGGTCGAGCAGAACGAGACGGAGAGGCGCGAGAAGACGTCGACGCTGCGCGCGGAGAACGAGCACTATCGCAGCACCGTCGCGAAGCTGAAGGAGGAGTTGGGCAGGGCGCTGGCGAAGAACGACGTCTTGGACACGGAGAAGCAGTACGTCGTGCAGCAGCTGAAGGTGGCCAGGGAGGCGGAGTTCGATTTCAAGGAGCCAATAGCGTTGAGTCGACGCGCCAGCTCGCACAGCTTGCACGGCGAGTACGTCGAGGAGCGGCGGAACGCGTTCAGTTTGCCCCGCAACGCGCAGCCGCTCCACCAGCAGATGGATGTCATCGAAGAGGTCAGGTACAGGCGGCGAACGAGCAGCGTCGCGCAGGTTGCCGCCGAATTGCAGATGGAGGACGAGGGCGACATGTTCAACAACAAGTATCTGCACGACCTGAAAGAGGGCCGGCCGAGCGTCGTGACCTCGGCGCGCGAGTCCGCCTCGAGCAGGCTGTCCGAGTTCGCCTACAGGAACTCGTTGTGCCCGCCGCACTTGAAGTCGTCTTATCCCGCCGAGACGCAGTTCCTGGATCACGGACAGTTCAAGGAGGACGATTTGAAGGTAGGACCACGGCGGTTCCGCTTGTCGGCCGAGCGCGGGTAAATAATTTCGCATGTTTAGAGCGGGAATATCGACTTTATGGACGACACCATGAAGACGCAACTCCTGCCCGCCGACAAGCCGAAGAAAAAGGACGCCGGGACGACGTCCTACAAACGTCCCGGCCCGCCGACGCCCAGCAAGCACGGCGGGCGCGCGTCGCTGCAGGGCAACGAGCGCGTGCTGCGCGAAAACGCCGCCGAGCACAAGCGCAATCCGGCCAATTCGCTGCGATCGCTGTTCTCGAACAAGAAGGTGGCGTCCGCCGAGAACGGCTGCAACGGCGAGGTAGGTTGGTCTTTCTGCAACAGGTCTGCGGCGCGCCGCGCGCTCTGTACGTTCGTCAAGTGTCGCTACAGTCGGGTGCAGAAGTGCGCCGACTCGCAGCGACGGCGACACATTGTGTGCCTATGTCCCCGGCCCTCGCGTTGCGCCGCCAAGCGGCGCGCCGGTCGAGCGTGGAGGTTTTTCATGCGAAATTTCTGGCGCTTTACTCGAAACGCGCTCTGCGTGCTGTCCATTGTCGCCGCGAGCATTGCTGTCGTTTATAACACTTCCCAACCTCAAATCTGACTTGACGTCAAATATTCACCTAGTACTTTATTGCACATTCAGCACTCGTTAACACGTTTACACTAACTTTTAACCGAGTCTTTAGTATATATTTTTTGCATGTTTCTTGTTATCGACTTAACTCTTCCTTCTATCACGCAGCTTTAATTACTGATATACTCGAATCTATTAAATATTTATCTACTAATATATATATACATATATATATTTAACACCGAAATATATCTATGGATGAAATTGACGTGTTCTTCCTGTTTTGGGTATGTTTTGGTCATTTTTCTAATTTCTTTTTGCAGAACGCCGCGACGAGCCCCAAGAAGAGGCCGAGTCTGAGCTTTTTCCGACGTTGACGCACATTTTACACGCTTTTCATATATTTTTAAACGCGTTTCGCGCACGTTATTTGTGATGTTTGCTTTATACGATTTAATTTATTTTTCTGTGCATTTAATTTCCATTTTTTACATGGTTTCTTACATGTGTATGCGTTTAAATTTGCATATTTTATAACAACGATGAATGAATTCGACATTCTCATGGTAATTGCGTATCAATAAAAATGTCCATTGGCATTTTGGGGTCGGGTCTCATCCATTTCCTTCGTCATTTACGTGTATTATGTTTTGTCTTAGTTTTCGTGTTGTTCCTGCGACACTCGGTTTATTTAATTTGGTTTAGTTTGCTTCTATCCTGTTCGCATGAAAGTGGCGCTGCGGTCGAGCGCTGTTCTTGGTGTGGTTTTCTCTTTTTCCGCTATGATAATGTACTGCGCACCTCAGATATCAATGTGTGCGATGTTTTCGGGGTACGAGTATCTACTATGTTTGCAAATCTCTTTTTATTGAGATTTTCTTTAATCCTGTGCGCGGATTTAAATCCAATTCGATATTCTCTCGATAGGGGGTGCTGGTTGCGCGCGGCAACTGCGCAGCGACAAACGCGTTGCAAAATTTGGCGCGCTTCGCGGTTCGCGCTCGCAACACGGGTCCACAACAACAGCGCGCGTTCGCTCTGTGCGTCGAGGAGTAAACGCGCCAAAAGAGCGTTTCCCGCCGGCGGCAAAACGGGCGCGGCGTTTTTCCACACGTCGCGACGTGGCGTGACCCGGCATTGCGTTTTAAAGCTCCTTTGCGAGCGCGAATCTTCACAAAAGTGGACGCGCGACGACGAGGTTAACTAAACATCAGCGACCGCCGAGAGTGGAGATCTGGTCCTCGCCCAACCCGAGCGGGTTCCTGCAGCTCGGCAAGGCAATTCTTCTCAACATCGTCGAAGATTTCTTCTTCTGCCTAAAAGATGAACGTCAAGGAGGAGTTTGACACGGACGCGGACGCGACGGACTCGGCGTCTTTCGACGAGGACCTTTACGCCGCCCTGGAGAAGCTCTGCAAGGTGTTTAACTTGGATCCGGAAACCATCAAAGACGCGTGGGAGAAATTCGTGGACATTTCGAGCAAGTTCACACTGGAGGTAAGAGTTTTCCAGCTTGTCGAGCACAGCGAAGGCCAAAGTAAAATGCTAACAGCCACGTATTTGGTGTCCCTTCGCAGGGAGACAAAGTTTCCTGGCTGGCATGTTCTCTGCTCGCGTCCTGCCGCCGACAGGAAGCGAAAGTTGGAGAGAAGACCATTGTCAAGACCAATCCCATTAGCTTGACTTTGTTATTGAGACACACCAATCTGAGGTAAACAAAACAAAACACTCGCGCGTCGCGCAAGTTGCCTACAGTCAGGAGAATGTTATGATATATTTCTATTCTCATCTCGCCCGACATGGAAAACGAGAAGAGATAGAGGCAGCAAAAGAGACAGCCAGAGATTAGACCAATCGAAGATTTGTATTTTTAAACCTGTCGCATCCTCATAACCAAAGTTTGCTCACAGTGATCTCTCGTTTTGCAGTTTAAAGCAATTTTTTCAATCAATGAAGCACTGGGTGTTTATGG
>JAODGE020016381.1:0-33782 GCA_027574965.2 Ecitophya simulans | reverse complement strand
GGGGGGCCCAGGGGGGGGGGGGGGAAAGTGGGGCGGGGGGGGGCGGGTAATCCCCATTTTTTGGGGGGGGCAAAGCACAAACGCCCCCCCCCCCCCCCGAGACGATGACCTCCTTCAAGTTTGGAACCGCTTCCCCGCTCTTGGCCCTCCTCGCCACGATCACACTCCTTTTCCTCGCCGCCGGGCCGGTGACGGCCACCTATTATGCCACAAATTCTACCGCGGCTCCCCTGATGGACGTAACATACGATAACTTGGACAGTCTCAACCACTATATCCTGAGCGGTGGTCAGTTGCGCGACATTGTTTCTACACGTGGGGCGGCGGCGGCGCATTCCCCTGTGGTGGCCACGTCTCACAGTGCCCATGGCAGCAACAGCACCTCTGCATGGGTTGCCATCGCTGAGGTCGATACTGGTTCCATGTGCTCAGTCGACAAGGGATGCCCACGCACGGCGATGGTATGGGCATCTGGCTCCTTCGTGTTCTCTGAGCTGCTCACCCCAGGCAGCTTTGTCGTGGATGCGAATCTATCGCTGAAGCTGAGTCTCTGTTGTGGGTACAAGTACAACGGCGCCATGCTGCGCCATGCGGCCCTCTACGACGCATTTTTGGAGTTCCTCCTCCAGGCCTCACCCTTCCAAGTGCTCTCACCGCGGGAGAAGCGCCACCTCTTTCCTCGTGATCGGGCGGTGGTGTGGGACACAAAGCTTGGGAAACAGTACACCTCAACGTATGCCCTGACGGCGGACGACCTCGCCACCCATAACGACGGTGACGGCGATGTGCTACTGCTCTTCACTGGTAAGATCGGGGCTGAGGCGGTGTCGCGGGTAAGCTTTGCGGGCCTGCGCACGACGGCCACAGGCCCGCACAGCAGTGGCAGCTGCAACGACGGCGGGGTCGCCGCTGCAGAGGAGGAAGGGTCTGCAGACGTACAGTTACGTATCGTTAACACTGTGCTGAAGTGCAAGTGCCCGCACACGCTGCTGGTGATGCCGCTGCTGCGGCTGCGGCCCGATGAACTGCCACCCGTGGAGATCCTCGGCCTCGGCCCACACTGCGGGATTCGACCGATGAAGCGCGCTGAGCGTCCGCACCGGTTTGTTGGGCATGTCACTGACAGCGCGGCGCCGGGTGGTGTCCGGTTTGCGACCTCCTTTGCGGTTTCCCCAGCCGTGCTGCCTGCGACAGAGGTGACCTGGACGGTGGTGGATGCCAGCACCAATCGCGAGGTTCTGCGCCACCACCGCCTGCTGCCTGCCGTCGTGGACCACAGTGGCGCACTCTTCCTCAGTGACGCAGCGAGTCCCTTCTTCTTTGTGGAGCCCAACACCCGCTATGAGGTGAGTGTGGAACTCTCCCGCGGTCCTTGGGTGGCGGCGGTTGGCGCGCGCGGTGACTTCACTCTCCGCCTGCCACTGAACCGTACGTGGCCAGTGCCCGCCACCGTCCCCGCCCCGCACTTTGGTGTGCATAGAGAGCTCCAATTAGACAGCAACACGACGTTGGCACAGGCGGCGGTCGTGGGGGCTCTGCAGGGCTCCGCTGTATCGTGGCGTGGAGCGCAGCAGCGGCAGCGCCACTATCACGGGTACTGGGAGAACGCGCCCCTGCGAGATCAGCCACTGCCTCAGACGACCGTGCGTGTTCCGCACAATCCCTTCGCGGAGGGCAAGGGGCCGTCGACGGCCAGGTACCCGCTCTTCGTCGGGAGAAACCTCCTGGCCTACATGGTGAGTGACGCGGATGACGTGTGCGACCCAACCGCGCTGGAGTACAGGGAGCTGTGGGCTCTGCAGGGTGTTGTGCTGACCCCCACGCCCGTGACGGTCTGCGGGGACGCTGTGAACGTACAGGCGCTCGCCTTGCGTCACGTGCTGCATACGATGCGCACACAGCACCCACACTTGACAGTGAATGTACCTGATACGGCGTGGCTTGTCGAACGTGCGGAGGAAGGGGTGGAGGGTAGCTTCTTCTGCAATCGTCGCAAGTGGCGACCAGCGGTGGGGTCAGCGGCAGCACCGTCGGGCGTGGAGTACGAGGGCAGCTGCGCGTCCACGCCCACGTTTGAGGGTGGGGTGAGCGGTACCACCGCTCAGCTGCAGGTGCTGAAGCGTGGCGTGTACGATGTGCAGTGGGTCGCGCGGGTGGCTGTGGACAGTGCGGTGGCGGAGACGTTACTCGTGCCTGAGAACGTGGATTCTGAGCTGGCCACTGTGCTGGGCCCAACAGCTCCCGGGGCAGTCCTGGTGGAGATACGCTCACGCGTACACATTGTGGTCCGCCGTGTTGCTTCCTACCCGCCGCGTACGACGGTTACGCTGCCCATGCACGAGCGCCGCTGGCGTGTGGGCCCCCCAGATCCACTTCCTGAGTCGCCCTCCACCACGGCAGAGAGGGCCCGCGACGCCCTCCACGACGCACCCACTGGCTATTGGGTGTTCCGCAACCCACTCCGCCGGCTCTCCGTGGATGAGCGGATGCAGGTCGAGTTGGACACGAGCCGTGTGCCGAATGTGCAGCGCGTGCTGCCGAACGGCACGCTGCTGTTTGTTGTCCAGGATGCTGGCGAGGACATGAGTGCGTCTTACCAGATCAATTACACATCCCGCTGCCCTGATGCGGTGGTGGAGATGCTGGTGAGTGTGGTGGCGGTGCCCTCACCGCCGGTCATCCCCGGGTACTTACCCGTCTACACAGAGGAGGAGTGCGTGGAGCTGGAGCCACCGCGCCCGCCACGCAAGGATGAGGTGGTGGAATGGCGTGTGCCGGCGTGTGCGGAGGCGATGCGGCCACCGCATTTCGTAGAGGCCATTCTCCCGCTGCATGCCGTTCGCGGGGATGGCGATAGCGCCCCGGACGCGGCCCCACACGAGCGAGCAGTCATGCTTGCCTGCGGGGTGGAGGTATACCATCGCTGTGATGTTGTGTGGACAGCCACAAACCTCGTGGGTACGGTCACCCGAACCTTCTCGCTGCGCCGCTGTCAGCGCCCCCCCTCCCTGCTCTTCCACGCCGACGGCCTTCAGCAGGATCACTCTTACCCCTCCCGCTACTACAGACTGCCCGTCATCGAGGAGGAGGTGGAGGAGAATGGTGTGGCTGCCGCTACGACTGCCGGGTCGCTGCGCTTGCACGAGACTGGTGACGGGCGGCGGAGGGAGCGGCTGCGCTCTGTGATCCCCGTCGCTGGGTATGCCTGGGAGCTGGGGTACTCCTTCAACTCCACCGGACGCCAGCTGTACTTTGAGGCAGAGTTGATCCCTCTACTCAACCTGACCGCCAACCAGCTCGTACACACCCGCACCCACTGGGCCCCGCCGCCCCCGCGCGGCGACCGGGCGGCGGCGGCGACGCGGCTGGCTCTGCGGCGCCGCCTGCAGCTCGAGCTCGTCAGTGCGGACAGCGCGGCCGCCACCTGGGACGGTGATCGTGCCTCGGCCTTCTGGGACGCCTACGAGGGCAGCACGTCTGAGGAGCTCAGCGGCGGCGACGTCGCTGTTAATTCCCGCGGGCGGCTGGACAGTGAGAGCCGGCTCCGCGACCACGTCGAGGACGACCTGGCGGCACGCCACTTCTCCCTTGACCACGGTCTCCCCCACCGACGCCTGGGGCTGCGGCAGATGCGCAACTCCTCGCTCTACCCAATCAACTACGTGGTCAGAGCCTCGCACATCGCGCCAAACCCCAGCGCCGCCGAGGATCTCCCGGTCTTTGCGTCGCTGGGCATGTGTGTAGAGCGGCGGGCGCGCGCGGCTGTGCTGGCGATCAGCCCGCGGGGTGCCGTGGAGGCGGACGACCGCTTTGGCACGACGCTGGCACCTCCGCCTGCCCCCGCAGTGGCGGTGTTACCCTTCTGTACGGACCGCTTCATTTTCTCCCGCCACCCGGACTTGAGCAGCGTGTACGATTTTGACTTCACATGGGAGTGCGCGGAGCCGGAGGTGATGCGGGTGGACAAGATCAGCGCGGTGCTCAGCATTCTCACACACGCCAGTGGGGACCGCGGCGCCACTCCCCACCCTAGCAACGAGACGAATTGCCAGCTCACTGTCCGGAACCACTTGACAGGCACGGCGCGGGCGGATTGGTTTCTGGTGAAGCGTGTGCACCCGAGCGGCCTGGCTAACACCGAGTTTGTAATTCTCAGCGTCAACTCCGCGGCTGCCCCCACGGACCCACGCACAACACGGGCGGACCACGCGCGACCAGTGGCGGTGCGGCGCGTGGTGGGTAAGAGTGCCGTGCTACATGTCGACGCCCCCTCAGATCCCCTGAAGGCGACGTGGCAGGTCCTCAGCGTGGTGCCGTCGGCCCCGACGCACGCTGGCCCGCAAGCGATGATCGACACCGTGCAGTTCTTGCCGCTGTATCAACACCCCGCTGCCATTCAGCGGGGCCGCGGCGGGGCCACCGTGCTGGCGAAGGGCCTCGACACACCAGGGCTCTACACGATTGCTCACTCCCTCCCTGACCCGGACTTCCCCGGCGTGTGCCCGAATGTGAGCCTCGTGCAGACGATCCAAGTGGTGCACGCGCAGGTGCGGGAGAGGGAGTTGGTGGTGTGTGGGGACACAGCCACTCTGCGCGCGGTGCCGCTGCTCAGCGATCTGATGCACGACTTTGTGGGGCAGTGGGAGGTGGTGTCGCTGCAGACGTCGCCGGAAGAAGTGTGGACCAACGGGGCTAACTTCACCGGAATGCGCTTTGTGAGCGGCAGCAGACCAGACACACTTGTGCACGGGCTCCCCTTTGGCATCGTTACTATTCGCTGGGCGATTTACCGAGTATTTTTACAGCAGGAGGGTGAGAAGGGTGGTGGTGAGACCGCTCGGCAGCGCGTTCTGGTGGATTACGACACTGTTCGTGTGCTGGTGCTCACAGAGAGCCTCGTAAGCCAGCGCCTGGTCACTCTTGCGGACTCTGTGGAGATTGTGACGACCTCCTCGACTGTCAACTGGGCTGTTGCGCGCCAGGATGCTGGCGCCGCAGCGTCCTCTGTGCGACTCTTGTTGGAACCCGTTGCGAACGAAACCAACATGCGCAGGGGGGATGCCTCGCTGCTTCCACATCAGGGCCGAGCCGACCGTCTTGGCGCGGGGCTGCTCACCGTTCGCCGGTTGCCGGTTGGCACTGTGCGTCTAACTTACAACTTGAAACCATCGTTGAGTATGTTTGGTCCGATGATCGGGCACACCTGCAGCCTCCACAGTGCACTGGAGGTGGAGCGGGTGTCGGCCTTCCTCACCGCTGCCACGACGCTCGATCACGAGTGCGACGCTTACAGCGGGCGGGGGAAGGTGACGCTGTGCCTTCACGCACAAGAGAGCAGCCCGCAGCGTCGCGCACGTCGACACTCCGCGACGCCAGGCCCTCGCTCTACCGCCTGGGAGTCATCTGTTCGCTTGGCGCCATCCGAAAAATTAGAGGCCATCATCAAGGATGGCGCTCAGGAGCTGGTGCAACCACTGCAGCAACCGCACGCTAGTGCTGGTGGAGGCGGCTGTGCGGTGCCGTGGTGGGTGTGGAGGAACACGGAGTGGCTAGCTGTCTCCCCGGTCACACGCGCTGGTGTCCCTGATCACCGCTGCGTGTCAATCACTGTTCGTGCTCCACGTCACTTGTCCCCGCGTGAGGCGGCCCAGTCTCTTTTCACAACATCCACCGCACTGGGCTTCACCACTCCCAGCGAGCACGCCCGGCGGTTTCAGCAGCAGCAGCTGGAGCGTCTACCAGCCGCGTCTGACGCTTGGGGCCACTGCACTGCTGGGAGCGACTTCATTACCAGCGCCGTCATTGATGGGGCAGCGGCGCGACCGGGCGAACGCTCCGGTGACCGTCGAGGCCGCCGCCGCTTCGGCCTTGCGCGCTACCTGCCGGTGCTGCACGCGGACACGCTGGCGCGGGTGGAGGGGGGGATGCGGCCGATGGTTGGATTGCAGGGGCTGCCAGATGAGGTCACCAGTGAGTTGAGTGTCACCCGCGGTAACGAGTCTGCCGTGACGCTGCGCTTGGATTTGTGGCAGCCGAGGCAGCTCGGTGGGTACCCGGCGCACCCCGGATCAGGAGATAGCTCGCTGCTGTGGGGGACAGGGGATGTGGCGGAGGCCGGTGGACAGACGCGGGAGCGGCAGCGCGACTCATTACTGGTGCGCTGTGTGGAAGGGGCTGTGACCGGTGTGGAGCTGATGCAGTACTGGACAGAAACGAATCGTCCTGACGGGGCCGTGGAGCAGACCGCGGAGGAGTGGGAGGAGTACGTGCGGGCTGTGGGCAGCCAGCGGGTGCCGTGTGAGGTCCTCTTTCCTTCGCTGGAGGACCTGCTGTCCCAGGCGGGTAATGCGGCGGCGGCCGCGCCGCGTGCGGTGTCTGCTCACGGGCCGCGGCGTTTGGTCTCGCTGGAGAAGATTGAGCAGCAGCTCGAGAGTATCCAGATGGCGTTTCGAATGACAAAGGACGGCATTGATGTGACCGGCCTACGTGGGGACCTACAGGATGCTCTCAGCCGTCGCCGCATCACCAGCAGTCAGCTTCGCGCCATTGAGGCAGCCAGACGCGCCCGCAAGAAGAAGGAGGACGCTGAGGCGGAGCGGCGCCACCGGGAGTTGGCCAAGGCACCCACGACTATGACTCGCACTGAGCGACTGCTGGCGACCCTCAAGGCCTATAAGGCGGCCTCCGGCGGCGAGGTGGCCGCCATTCGCATCGTGCTCCCCACGTACGAGGCCTTCACCGTGCCCTACGATCTGTTTCTGCGGACTGCGCTGCACAAGGATGTCATCTGTGGCACCAGTGTGTCGCCTCCGGTGGCGGTGCCCGTGCCGAATCCGTACTCTCTCGTCCCTCTGGGTCGAGTCGAGATTGTGGATGTGCCGCCAGTTGTCGTTCCGGCGCCGCTGGTCATCAAGCAGTGCGAGGTGGAGGGTGGGGTGCCAGTGCTGGTGGTCAATGTGACCGGGGATCGATTTTCTACCGAGACGTTCACAGCGGACCGCGTGCTGCTGGAGGAGATACCGAACTCTAACATATCCGTTGTCGCGTCCACTTCTCCCGGTGTTGGGCTGCGGCCTTGTCTTCTCAATCTGTACAATGGCATGCGGGCTGTCGTGGCCACTGCGACACGGAAGCACTTATACCTCCAGCTCAACGCGTGCCCCTCTTTCCAGATGCTGGCCCCCGAGGAGTATAATGAGCACCAGGACAGCGAGGAGCTGCTGCAGCGCCTGCAGCACCCCCGCTACTTGCGCATCACGGTCAAGGACGCTCTCGCGGGGGACAGCTTCACCTCCCGCGGCGGTGCTCGCAATCTGCGGCGGCCACATAATACGACAGACATTAGTTTCGTGATCACTGTCGCGCCGACGCTGGCGAGGCTGCACTTGCACCCCACCTCGCGCGGTACGGTGGGCGCGCAGAGGCGTCGTGGGGCCTCGGCAGGGACATTCATTGCGACGCCAGCGCGACCACTGGTGCTCTGCGAGGCGGATATGCGCGAGTACGGCTTCGAGCTCGGCGTGGAGCTGATCGGAGACCAGTGGACTTCCCGGGTGGGACAGCATGGCGACAGCTTGTTTCGTAATGGCCACCACAGCCACCAGCAGCCGCGCTATCGCACGGATGGCCCCACCATCGCCCCCCCTGGCGGGAGCAGTGACACGGATCCACCGTCGCGATACCGCTCCCCACAGAATGTTGCGCTGCTGAACAGTTTCAGTGTCGTGGAGCATCACAGCCTCGACAGCAGCCACCATCTCTATCTCAAAGGCGGCGGTGTCTACCGCTCCCACTTCGTCAACTATCTGTTTTCCACCGTCCTGCGTGACCACCACGCGCTCGACACACACGACTTTGTGCGCTGGTATAACCACAGCTTCGTTGGCATCGACGTGCCCCCGCAGCCCCAGCAGCTCTCCGATGCGCCCGCTGCCCGCTCTTCACTCTTTCGATCGCCCTCCTCGTCTGTGTGGTACGGCACGGAGGAGGAGGAGGCTGGCGTGGGTGGGCTCGCTGGTGCACACGGGGCCGGTGGCCTCCAGCAGCGGGGGCGCTTCGAGCCCTGGGGCACCCTCCCCGCTGTCCGGCGCTTCAGCAAGATAGAGGAGATTCTCTTTGCGGTGCCCGGCCTCGCCACGGAGTGTCACGGCTGCCTGCTCGCGGATACTACATTCTTTGTGGCGGGCGATCTCACAGGGCTGTGGACCTTCTCCACCCCTGCCCAGCCGCCACCCCCGCTGCCCCCAATGGAGAATGCGCTGATAGCCAACCCGCTCGTGGTGCCGTGGGACTCGGCAGAGGCGATACCGCGGGTGTGGCGACTGCATTGGATGTGCCCCGGCGCCGCCGATCGCGCATTGCGCCACTTCCACGCCTACTGGGGGCCGCCGGTGATCCCCCGCGCTGGCGAGGCCTTCGTGGAGGTGGACGTGGTGGCCTACGCCCTGCGCGATGCCACAGGGGCAGAGCTGCCCGTCACTCAGCGTCCAATCACGCTGATGAGCAGCGCACCGATCCCACTGGCCTCCTTGCTGCGGGGCGGTGCGCTGCCCCGCTCCAGGGATGGTGCCGCACCACTGCAGGTCACCTTCCAGCAGGGCAGCGCGGAGGCGGCGTATACTACCATTGCCGCAGACCTCCTGCGGCACCGACAGCGCCGCTCCTTTACCTCCTTCGAGTATCACCACAGCCACCGCTTTGCTGGCGGCCTCCTATCTCTGAACGCCTCTGTGTTTGTGAAGCTGTGCGTGCCCATGACTATAGGAACAAGGGGCACTGAGGGCGGTAGGGGTGGCGCTGATCCTGGGGCGACGGGGGTGGCGGTCCAGAAGCAGTGCACTGTCGTCTCTATCACTAATACCCTCGTGACGGTGGAGCCGCTACCGTCGCAACCACGCTTGGGGCTGCTTCGTGGCCTCTTGTCCTCTCGCAGCCGGGAGGGCGTGAGGGACGGCCGCGGCCGCCCCCTGACACTGCTGGCGATTCTGCTGCAGATCAGCACTGCAGCGCTCTTCTTTGTGGTTCTGCCTATTCTTGGTATTGTGGAGGCGGGTGACGAGGACACAGACATGATGGAGACATCCTCCTTCATTGAGCAGCTCGCCGATGAGCGGTACCGCGCGCGCGTGGGTTTGAGTGCCATGTTCTGCGTGGCGATGACCTTCCTCTACGTGTATGCCCCACCTGTGTTGTGGACGGCGGGGTGGGTTGGGGTCTGGACGGTCGCTCTGTACAGCTACCGGTCGTTAGAAGTGATGGCAGTCTTTGTTATGTCAGCAGTGTGTTGGCGCTACACGATGGGATACTGAGTAACGACTCTCGTATGGTGTGTGTGTTGTGTGCGGAAGGGGGAGAGAGCGAGGAGGGGGAGGACAAGTGGGAGATATGTTTGTGGGCTGAAGCGTGACAGCAGCGTCCAGAGCGAATCCAGAAATCCCTCCTTTCCCCCCCTCTGTTGTCTATTCTGCTCCCCATCTAATTTACCAACACATAAAGTGAGGGAGGGGGCGGGCGAATGCGCGCATACATGTTGTAGCAGTCGCCCCTCTCCCTCATTGTTATCCACTCTCTCGGATACAATGTTCTTCACTCATGCACATAATACTAACACCCCCCTGCTCATTGTCGTGAAGACTGCGGTACCCCCGTATAACGGATTCGTCGGCGCTAAAGAGAGGATGCAGATTGTGAAGAACGAAGGGAAAAGTAGGAACACACCACAAGGCGCACGACGAAACACAGCAGGCACATATGCATGAAGCAATGCCCGCACATTACAGCTGACCATCCTTCCCTCTTCTCTCCCCACTTAGTCTCTCTGGCGCTATATAAAACACCCCGACACAGTACGCTTATACCACGCACGATAGAGGGCGACCACCTTTTCAGCACTCACACATACACACGTACATACAGCTAATATAAGAGATAAAAAGGCGTATTGTGCGTGTCTGTGCAAGTGCGGAGGCCCTCCTCTCTCCATCCCTGATACATTTTATCTCTCCGTTTTTGCTCGCGAACGGGCGTGTGTTCCCACCACTACCGCCCGCTATCCCCGACTCCTGCTGCTAAAAGAAAACTATAATAATAATAATAATAAAAACAGCGCACACCGATAAGTATGCGGGCAAGCTGCTCACTCTCGCGCTGGGCGGCCTCACGCGGCGCCACCGCTGTCGCAGGCTCCTCCCTCTGGTTAGCACCGGCCGTGACGCGCCACCATCCCTGTCAATCAGTCCTCAGCGTGCGGGCTCGCAGTGGCCTGCAGGCCTTCCCGGGGGCACTCATCACCGGGAGGCGGGCGTACACACAAACACCCTACGGCACCGTTACCTCAGACATTGAGGATAGTAGAGACGCCCGCAAGCCCCGGGAGAGCGACATACACCGCGACCAGCAGCGCGAGGAGCGCCGGCAGCGTGGTGGCCGTTCCGAGCAGGAGGCACACGCGGAGGCCATTACGTCCGAGGTGGCTGGGTACAACCCATGGGAGGTGCTGGGTGTGAAGCCTGGGGCCTCTACGCAGACGATTCGTACACGCTACCACGAGCTCATGAAGACGGTGCACCCTGACCTCGCCGCTGATGGCGTCGGGGACATTCCCAGGCTCAACCAGATCAACAAGGCCTACGAGCTCGTCACCAAGAGCCCGACGCTCGACAAGCGCTACCGCAACCTCGTGTCGGATTCCCAGTATTTCTACTACCGCTTCCTGCCCGAGTGGATGGCGCGTAACGTGGATGAGATGCCGCGCTACTGGAGCTGGGTCAAGTGGCGTGCCCCCAGCGCTCTCCACATAGTGATCCTGCTCTTTGGGTGCTACATGGTCGGGCGCTTCTACGCGGCATTCCCATTGCTGACGACGGTCTTTGTGCTTTCTGTCGGGGTGGACATCCTCCTGCACACGATGATCGCTCCCGCTACGTTGTGCATGCTCTTCCTGTACTCCATTATGGCGTACCGCAGTTACGACATGGCGTGGCTCACTAGCCCGAAGGGATTCCTGCGCCGCGAGCTGGGCTACTGAGAGAGGAGGGAAAGAGAGAGGTGCAGGAAGAGGAGGAGCGTGTGCTGGCTTGGAGAGAGGAGGGAAAGGGCGGACTGTGGACGTTTGTTCTGCCTTTCTCCTCAGCCTCCTGCTTGTCGTTCTAGGAGCCTCTTTTATTGTGCTTCTGCTCGCGGCTCATTAGGCCGTTTCACAGGTTAAAAGGGTGCGAATGAGGGGGGGGGGTGAGTGAGGGACTGAGCGAGCGTAGTGCCGTGTTGGGTGGGTAGAGGGGGCACGCACCGCTGTTATCACCGCCTTTCCTCCTCTCTTCTTCTACACACAACACATACACGTATATAAATATATTAAGAGGACATAACACGGTTTTATTCAAGAGAAGGGGGGGGGGTGAGTGTTCTTTTTTCCCCGCTTGTTCGTCCCCCCCTGTCTTTCTCTCTTCATCACGTCAGCTCACAATCGATAACGGATCCTGCTATTGTGTGTGTGGGGGGGGGGAGGGGGAGGGCTGTGGCACTGCACAATCCAGAACGCACCACATCCCTCTCTCCACACGCTCCTTCAGTCAGTTCATTTTTGGTCGTTGCTTCTTCATTCTTTGTGTTTCCCGCGCGTATATCAACCCCATTGCTTTCACTTCCTCATCCTCCCCTCCTCACATAGAAACACCACACACATACACACACACGAATTGCCAGCATATATAGGAGGAGGGATGCGCTCCAGCTTTCCGCCACTTGGAGTGCATCCGCGACCCGTTGTGGCGGCGGCGGCCATGTCACCGAGCATACTCATCACCGTCTCGCGTGCATACTGGGATGAGGTGGCGGAGGATATGGTGGTGTTCACCAGCCCCGCTGAGGCCTCCTTCTATCATATAGATCTCGAGAGCAGTGGGACGGTCACGGCAGGCTCGTCCGCGGGTGGGGGATTGGTAGCGCGGCTCTGCGCTGGTGATCCGCCGGCGCTGCGGATGGCCAAGCGGTGTCCTGGGCGTGTGCTGTACGCGGGGAATCCGTCTTACCTCGTCGCCGTCGGGCCCTATGGCGACGACCGCAGTATTATGCTTTTCTACTGTCCAGCAGTGATGCCTGGTGGGGCAGGCATGACGGCGGCGGTGGCTGCGCGGCGGGTGGAGAGTGTTGCGCTCTATCGCTGTGCTCCCCGCAACGCTCGCTTCAGGGAGGACGCGTACCCATTGCGCTGCTTCTACTGGGTCACTGACCACGGCGCGGACTCGGCACAGGAGGGGGTGCCGACAGCACAGCAGAGGTTCCTCTGTGCCACCTCGATCTCTGTAGATTTGGTGACGGTGGGCACTTCAAATGCGAGAAGGAGTCGCTGGTCTGGCAGTGGCGGTGGCGATGCCGCAGAGACAGTTCCCTGCGCAACCACACTGACGGTCACGGATCGTCTCATCACCACAGTGCACCACTGGTCCTATGATTCTGCAAGTCGAGTGCTGCTCGCCATGAACGCGGAGCGCGCGTGTGTAGTGAAGCCTTTCCGTGTGTCACCGAGCGGGGACTCTGTTGAGGCGCTCTGTGAGCTCACGCTCCCCCCCACACCGGCGCTCCGGGCACCCCCGCGCACCCCCGTCCACGACCGCGACGCACGCATGGACAGCTGCCGTCTTCCCCTCCAGGTCGGCTGTGCCACTCTTTATGGTCGCCTCTTCCTCTACCACGTGCAGTGTGCCATGGGTGTGGTGGTTCTATACCAGCACTGCGCCACTGCAGATCGCGACTGCAGTGGCATGCAAGGCGTCCCCGAAGGGTACTCTCGTTATGCAGCTCTGGACCTGCTCGCCCTGGCGAGCGTCCAGCAGTATTATCAGCAGCAGCAAGAACAGCACGCGGGGGGAGACCAGGGGCATCCCTGTGAGGCAGCGCCCCCGCAGTTGGTTGTGCAGGTGGTGGACAGCCTTCTGCTGATCCACTCTCCAGAGGACTGTGAGACGGCGGTGTACGACCTCATCGCGCTGCCGAATGGGCTGGCGCGTGCCGCTGCCTCCCCGAAGGAGGCGGAGGCCACGTACATCGTTGGCCCCACATGCACGCGTGTGGCTGCCGCCCTTGTGGCGCCCTTGGCCAGTGTGGGGGCGGTGGATGGGTACCCGGGCGTGCTGGCCGCCAGGCAGAGTGGCATGCGGCGGGCATCCTCAGCACCTAGCGGGATGAACAGCGCCTCCTTCGCAGTCGCCTCCGCACTCTCGTTTGGGCTCGCACCACCACCGCCACCGTCGCCGCCATCCAATGGCCAGTCGTTGCCCTCCTCCTCCAGCCCCACGCCAGGGCAGTCCTTCTACGCCACGCGACAGGCGCTCTTGTTTCCGTCACCGCCACCCGGCTCATCTTCCGGCAGAGGGGGCGTTGAGTCGGGTGACGGAGGTAGCGGCACCTCTGCCCTCTCACAGTTTCAGAGCAGCCGACCCTCTCTCGCACCTCCTTCAGGCCGTGGGTGGCTCTCCAAGCTCACTCGTGGCAGTCTATTTGGTGTGAGGACGTCCAAATACGACGCTGTCGCCACGTCGCTGGAGCCGACGCTGCTCCATTCGCCGATCTGTGTCAGCACCGTCACTGCCGTGGATGTACGAGGGGACAAGTGTGGCTCTGAGCCCCCCTCAATCGACACTTGGCGCCTGTATCGCACCCACCAGTTCCTGCCGGCAAGCAGCGCAGCCTCCTCACGGCCCTCTTCCTCGTCCTTCTCCGCTGTGCCACCTGTGGCACTGCTGTTTGGGTGGGAGGAGCAGGCGGTGCGGGTCCTGCAGCTGTGTCCGAGTGCACTGACCGACGACTGGGACACCGAGGTGGAGGCGGGTGAGTGCGGCGGTGGGCCCTCAATCGCAGGCGAGAGGGCACAGCTGTACCTGGCGCACGCACTGTGCCACGGTGGGGTGGCGGTGGGCGGGCTCCTCTCCTCCTTCATCACGGAGGGCGCGGAGAGGCTCCACGAGGCTGTGCGCGTGCTGGAGGCTGTGGCACTACAGCTTTGGACTGCGGTCGACAGCTCTACCGGCAGCACCAGCGCCGTTGAAGTGCCGGCGACATCAACGGAGAGCACCGCCAGCTCACCGGCACTCAGAGTGCAGGACCTTCTACCTGCGCAGTTTCCTGGCGCGACCGCAGCCCAGCATGATGCACTCCAGCGCGGGTGGAGACGATGCGGCCTGAGCCAGGAGGCAGTGTTCACGGAGGCACTGCAGCCAGCGGTCGGGGATCTGCTGCAGCGCCTGTCCCAACCCCGCCACAACAACTACCACCGGGACTCGTGCAATGTGATGCGGCGGTATCAGTTTGTGCTAGCGCTGCTGTTGGAGTTTGCTGCGCGGGTGCGGTTGTGCGGGGATGCCGTCTGTGAACCCCTTCAGGATGCCATACTACAGCTTTTGCTCTTCCCTTTTGCCACCCCGTCCATCCTCTCGTCGGAGGCCACCGCTTCGTTGGCGGCACTGCGAGTGCAGCTGCGTCTCGGTGTGCTGGCCTCCACTTCCCAGGTCGCTCTCAGCATGGTACGTGCTGCCTCCGCCACGGCGCAGTGGGAGTGCAACCGCGAGGACATGGCGGTCCCACCGCAGGGTGGCCCCTCCCCTGCCGTTCAGCTCTTTGCGGAGGGGATGCGTGTGCTTGGTCGGATCAGTGCTGTGCGGGACCGCGTGGGTGTCTGGGTGCAGTGTGGGATGCCCCTCCGCGCCGCGAGGGAGTACGCGGCGTCCATTGCCGCACATGGCGCTCTCGCAGAGATGGCGGAGGCAGCAGAGGAGCGGGAGTCCACCTCCTTGACGATCTTGCGCTGCGCTGGAGTTCTCGTGGACAAGGCGGAGCACGCGGTGGTGGTGGCCTCCGCGAATTCATCGCGGGCAGACCACCGGAGGAAATGCAAGACCCTGCAGCGCACTCTGGAGCAACAGCGCGCCAAATACACACTTACCCACCAGCTGCTGGCCGCTTGGCTCCCAGACACGCTGCCGCGGGGTTAGCACTGGTCCCTGTTGTTTTTTCCCTTTCTTTGCGGGGCCCCCTCTCCCTCTCCTTCTTCTCCTTCTACTGTCCTCCTCCCTGGACCGAACGCTCAGAGAAAGGTCCAGACGCTATCTCGGTTTAATGAGTCGCTGCAAGTGCGAGCCGGATTTCAACAACAACAAAACTAAAAAAGCACACACACAAATGAGTGTGACAGGGATCTGGTGTGCTCACCTGTTGCTGTATATCATGATACTTATTTCTCAGTCTCGTGCATGAAGCTCAGACCTTCTCTCTGTGTCACTGACATTGCCCTGTCCCCCCCTCCCCTCCCTCCTCCACCGTCATCGTTTTTAACCCGCTTCTTTCCCTCTTCTCCCTCATAAAACATCATACAATAATAATATGTACTCTCCCCAGAGTTCGAAGGAATCAGAAAAACTCACACACACACACAGCTGTCTTGTTGGACTCCCCGACCAATAGGGTGAGTCCTTCCTCTCCTTCCTCCTCTGTATCCTCCTTAGAGTGGGTGCCACCACCACCACCCAGTTGACGCTCGCGTTGGAGTGGGAAGTACTGAGTGTGTGCTAGATCAGGAGAGAGAGGACGTATTTGTGCGTGTGTGGAACTGGGAGGCGTTCCGATCCATTTGTTACGGAGCACCTTCCCATCGACTGCCTACTTTCACGCACATCTCCACCCCACACCCACACACACACGCACACCCATTCATTCGATTGCATCGCGCACGGAGGGTGAGCTCCCCCCTCTTTCCCCATCCTTCCCTCTCGTGTACTGCCCAATTGAGAGATGTCATTCCGGAAGAAAACCGGTGTTGGCCTCCCTGCCCCGCCCCCTGGCATGGTCGCTGCTGTTGCTGGGTTACGCAAGGGCGATGCCGCGCCGCACTCCCCACCCCCCGCCGAGGCGAAGCCCTGCAACATTGCCGATCAAGTTGACAACTACAACCGAATGCTCGACACGGTCGGCGCCCCCAACTACGCTACTATCAAGAGCCTCTTCAGCGGCGACGGTAGCACACCAGCGGAGGTGATGCCCAACATAAACGTCTCCTTTGAGTTATTTGAGACGGTGCAGAATCGCTTCGCCGCCACCAAGCAGACTCTCGAGCGCACCAAGACTGATCTCGTCTCCCGCAACCAGCAGTACGCCGCCCTGCAGGTCGAGATGCAGGGGCTGCGCGAGGATTACGCTGGGATGCAGCGCAGGGCGGCGGAGGTGGAGGAGACCAACACCGCCCTCCACCAGCAGGCAGCCAAGCAGGAGGTGGGGCTGGAGCAGCTGCGCAAGGAGGTGCGTGAGGTTCGTACAGAGATGGACGTCCTGGAGGATAGGCTGCTCCAGCGCGAGGAGGAGCTCCAGGCGTCTCAGAACCGCGTTGCCGAGGGCCTGGTGGCGCTGTCGCAAAAGGAGGCCGCCATTGTGACGCTGCGGCGCGAGCTCGGGAAGTACGGCCGATTCCAGCGCGGCGATGGCGTGGACGGGGACGGTGGCTTCAACGGCACCTACACCACCGAAACCCTGCAGAGCATCGCCGCCGATGTGGAGGGCCGGTCGCAGGAGGCGCGCATGAAGCTGAGTGTGGCGGACTTGGAGGCAAAGTTGCAGCGCGTGGAGCAGGAGAAGGCCTGTGTGCTCCAGCAGCACAACCAATACCTGAGACACGTTGAGGGGATTGTCGCGAGCTACGAGGAGCAGTGCATGGCGCTGCAGGACGGCGTCGGGACCCACCAGTGCATTTACACCCCATACTTTCTTAGCTCGACATTCTACGATATTGTGGTAAACCCAGAGAGGCACACCGCTGCTCTAGCAGCTGAGGATGTGTCTCGACAGGTCCCCGCGCCACCACTGTCATCACCAGCGGAGATCGACGACAGCGCGCTCAATTTTCAGACCTTTCTCTCCCTCACCTACGAGGGCAAACGCGCTCTGGACAGTATATCTAAGATCAACATCGATCCCTCTAGCACGATGAGGGACGAGCTGTATCAATGCATCGATGCGCACCGGCAGGCAGTGCAGCTCAACACGGAGTTGCTCGGGTTCCTCAGCACCGTGGAGGCCGAGATCACGCAGCGGCGCCTCTCCTTGGCGGAGGTGCGTGAGGAATGGCGCAAGGCTCGCGTGCCCTTCTTTGCGACGAAGGTGGCCGAACAGCTGCGCGGCAGTGTGTCGAGCCTCAACAAGAGCCTTGTGCAGTTCCTGCTGCGCGAGAACACCTTCACCGCGGCGATGGAGGAGGCCAGGCATCAGATGCACAGACAGACAGAGGCTGCTGCTGCTGCGGCGGCCGCGGCTGTGGTGGCACCCCCGAAGAAGGTGCTCTCGGATGCGGCCACCATGACGGCACAGATCGCGACCGTGGGGCGCGCCGTACAGACCGAGGTCGTGCCTGATAGGGACGACGAGAGTGAGAAGGGGTCAGCGCAGGAGGAGGTGCAGACAGCGGCGATAACCCAGCCAATAGTACGTCCGACCGAACACGTGGCCACGCAGGTCGACTTCGCTGAGGAAGAACCAACACAGCAACCGCAAATGCGCTCGCAGAGCATTGTCGACGAGGATGCGTATAGGAGCAGCTCCAAGGAGAGGCTGAGCACCAGCGCTTCCATCCCTGGCACTGGGGCCGGGTACCCAACGGAGGTGAGGACACCTGCCGTTCCGCTCGTATGCCCCAATTGTGCCTACTCACTCTTCCACGCGGACGGGACGCCGTTGGGCGCCCCCACGCAGACGCCGGCAGAGTCTCCCACCAGCCAGCACAGAGATCATCGTCGCAGCATGAGCGGGGACAATAATCCTGCGGCATCCAGGAGCGGCACACCGCAGCCCACTGCCGCCTCCTCCGCATCGACTGGCCCTGCTCCAGAAACCCCACCAGCGACACACTCACACATAACATCCGCATCGACAGCTCTTGGGAGCGGTGGCAGTTCTGCTGTCTCGGCCACTTCATCATCCGCCGGTCGAACAGGCTCCACCGTCCCCGCCCCGCCGAAGCAGACCACAGTGCGACCCTCCTCCATCGCTTCGGCCAGCGACGGGGCAAACACGGTAAGTGCAGGCGAGGAGCACTCCGCCGCTCCACTTCCCCTCTCCACACCTTCCACCACCTCCGCTCACAGCCGCGCCTCCTCCGTGTCCAAGACTGGCCCCCCCACACAGGAGGTCCCTGTACACTTTGGGGAGCCACAGGACACCCCCACGGCACCCACGGCAGCGACCTCCCCCGCATCTTCCGGGGCTGCGGTATCGACGGTCTCCGACCCTCACCCTGTCGCAGCTGAGCCCCCTGCGGAGGCGGGGCCGGCCACCTCCCCACCTACAGCCCCCTCCTCCGCAGGGGGCTCAAAGGATCTCTTGCCGCCCGCGCTCTCCCCCGCAACTGCGCCTCCACGCTCTCCTCACAATGCCTTGGGCAGCGACGTCACCGCGGCTCCATCTGCACGTGCTACTGGCAATGGTGGCGATGGTGGTGGCGGTGCCGCCGGTGACGGGTGGCGCACTGGGGCCGTAGCGGACACCAGCGCACCTACCTCTACCAATGCCGGCGCCGTATCAGAGAGTGTCGGCGTGGATGACGGCGATCGGCAAGCGGTGGCCGAGTCTCTGGCGCAGCTGACGAAGCTGCAGGTGGTCGTCAGCAACTACGAGCAGCAAATGCGCGAGGCGACGACTGAGCTGGAGGAGCTGCGACTCTTCAAGATGATGGTGGAGGCGGCGGCGGAGTCAAACCGTCAGAGCGGACACGGGCGGACTAGCAGCGGCGACCCCCGCAGCGGTGTGACTGCAGCAGCGAGGACGCCATCAGCCCCCGACCACGACGGCCGCGCATTACCAGTGCCCGTCGCACCACCGCCATCGTCACGGACTGGAGACATCGCAGGCGATTCCGCGTCGGTGGTGGTGGCGGATGAGGGCACCGGTGGCAGTGGGGCCTCCTTGCCGTCACACAGGCCTGGTATGGCACCACACACCGGCGGGGCTGCTGTGCCTCCAGACGCCCCAGCAGCGACTCACAGCACTGCTGCCCCTGCGGGGCCCCTCGAGGCCGCTGACACGCCATCGTCATCGCCACTAGCAGCGACAGTAGTGACCTTCACATCGGAGGCCGCCAACACCGCAGTCGGGACCGTTGCCGCTGGGTCACAGAGGCAGCAGAAGGGTGAGACCGGCACAAAAAAGAAGGCGGCAGGGACAAGGTCGACATCGAAGCTGCCCTCACTCGGGGCCGGTGCGACTTCTAAGGCCTCCGCACCTGTCACTGAGGGGAGAGCATCCGGCGGCACGGGCCAGGCGGCTGGGAGAGCTCCGGGAGCGGCAGCGGAGGGCCCACCATATGAGGCCACAGAGACCGGCACCACACACGCAACCCACCCGAACACCAAGGGGGGAGTCAGCAAGACGGTTCCGCGCCTACCAGGCGGTCTGACGGCGCCCCAGCAGCAGAAGCAGCAGCAGCCCGTTGCTGGATCCACCAACAACGGTGGTGGGGCGGTATCCGCAGGCAACCGCCTGCAGCCTCTGCCCCCGATGGGGCCACCAGCGTATGCACCCACCAGCACCACCACAACCATCACTGGCCCGCGTTACGGTTTCACTGGTGCATCGAGCAGCCAGCAGCCACTGCTGAAGATGGTACCACCGCCGCGGACCAACCGTGCTGAGCAGCAGTCGCGTTACCAGCAGTATCAGCAGCCGACACCGCGGCCCTTCGGGTTTAGTGGCACAAACACGAAGCACCCGCCTCGCGCGGCACCGCTTGGGGTGTACAGGATGGACGATAACAACAGCAATTTCTACGGCGCTGGTGGTACTGGTCGCGGTGGTGGCAATGGGATGGGGGGCGAATTCAACTTCTTCCAGATTGGTGGGATAGGTCTCCAGCAACCGCACATGGTGCACCCCTGGCAGCCCCCGCCGCGGTGGGGCTCCAGGCAGAGTGCCATTAGCCAGCGGGGTTTATCGCTGCGCCGCAGCATTCCCAAGCCACACACGGAGCTGAGGAGGGGCAGTGGCAGCGGTGACGGGGGCCAGAACGCCTCCTTGCCCTTTGGCAACCCAGACGCCCCAGCGGCGCTCACCGTGCACTCGCTCATGGGTGAGCACTGTGGTAGCGTGGATCACAGTGATACTCAGCACCGTCACCGCCACCAGCACAGCGACACCATCTCCTCGTTTTCCTCGGCGCCGCCTCCACCTACGCTGCACACGGACGGCCTACCCTTCTTGCAGTCAGTCAACCAAAGCAGCGCCCACGGCCTGACCTGGGAGGATTCCCACCCAGGGCGAGCGAAGAAGCGGGAGCAGCGCCTCGTCTCGCAGCTGCTGCACCTCAGCCGACGGGGCACTAGCGGCAGTTACGTGAGCGGCGGGAGCGGCCTGGCGTCCCTCTATCCGCATCAGTCGATGGCTCCGTGGGCGGGCCACCCCGTGTATCGGTCGTCTGGGGTGCTGAGCCCATTGCAGCTCTTCCGGATGCTCTCGCAGCAGGGCGGCCTCTTCGCTGGCGGCAGCATTTCGCTGAACATTGGCGGCGCCGGGATTGGCAGGCAGCAGGATCAGCGACATCCCACTTCCTCCACTGGCGCTGCGGCGGCGCACAAGTTAACGCGCACCTACGGCCGCGCTCAGCAGCTTCGCCGCTGGTCCTCTGGGAGCGGCCGCAACCGATTCCGCACGGCCCGCACGGAGCAGCCCCCGGGCCTCCGCAAGCCAGTGCACCTGCAGTTCAATGGGGCCAGCGTGGCGCGGATGCAGGCGCCACGCCTGTCACAGCATCAACGCCGGCTGATGCAGCGGGCGGAGCGTAGCTCGTACCGAGCAGGCCACAGGGTGCCTCCCCAAAGACATGAAGCGCAGCCCCGAGTCCCTCCATCGACAGCCTCCTTGCAGGGGTGGCACACATACTCTGGGACGTACTAACCCAGAGGCCAGACATTAGTCAGAGGTGTGTACGTGTGTGTGTGTGTGTTTGTGCCCTCTTAGTTTGTCGACCCACCCCCTTTGCAGTGTGGGCTCATGCAGTGGGCGGGACCATCGCACTGCTCACCCCCTCCTCGTCATGTTTCTTTTGGTCACTCATGTAAAATACTGAATATAGTTCTTCCTCTCTCCCTCCTTTTCCTCCCCCGCCTTGTACACTATACCATCGTGCAGTACAAAAACATACACACGCACACACACCAACAGAGGCTCCTTGACATTGCTTTAAGTGGGTCTCTGCGATATATAAGTCCGCGCGCACACGAAGGTAAATATACTTATCTGCTGCACGTATTCTGATTTCAAATTTCTCTTTGTTGTTATTATGATATATATATTTTCCTTTACTTATCTTTTGTACCTGCAACTTTAGGACTGAAATGCTTGATCACCGAATTGACGAGTGGGGGACACATGTAATGTGAGGACTGGGTATCTTCCTCGTTGTTCTCCTCTCGCTTTTCTGTTTTTCTCCTCACACTGCGTGTATTCCTGCCACCAAACACAACCACAGCATCAGCCAATTCCTACGCCTTCAATAATTAATAAAAATAATAACGTGTAAATCAACACTGGTACATTTGTATGTCATGATACGGGATTATTGGACGTCCTCATGCGTGCTTTACAGTATTCAGCTCTCTCATTGTTTTTTTCTCTCTACTTCTCTCCTGTCATGATTTTTTTTAAAAATCACAACGCTCTCTCAGTTTGCACAGGTCGTGTAGCACACACCTCTCTCGCGTTTGCAAGAGGAACAACAACGAACACCACAATAATAAAAAAAAGGTAAGTGCCATACCATTCACACATACATACACACATCAACAACAACAACGTTCCTCACTAACACCAGATAGCAAAAAGAGGGGAACATAGAACAACAACAACACAAAAAACAAGCATATAGAGACAGAACCTCTTCTCTCCTCTTTCTCTATCTCTGTAACGCACACCCATTGCGTGTGAGTGCCAGTTATTGTGAGGCAACAGTGCAGATTGGAGAGGCCTCTGATTTAAGTACCGCCGAGCACTTCCTCTAAATCACTAAGAGACTGGAGAGGGGAGTAGAGGGGGAAGAGTGCATTAGGAATAGTACAAAAAAACAGCAGCCGAGAAGGTACGTTGCTCTCACTGATGAGCTCTCAACTACCGCTGCCCTCTCTTCAGATGGACACGGAGGAATCTCTCTCACAGGTGCCGCCTCGCCGGGCCATTTGCCTTGACACTCAGCCATGCCTGGACAGCATCCACAGCCAACAGCGACCGGCCTCCAGATCCCCATTCACAGTCCGCGATGTCAACTCCCTCGCTTCCTACGACGGCAAGCAGGCCGGGCACCAACTGGCCCGCAGTCGCCAACTGAGCAGCGCCTCTTCACTCCATCGCGGCCAGCGCCCGCTCAGCCAGGTCAGCCTACCCAGCCGCGGGGCCTCTCGCTCGGCGGCGCTCTCGTTACTGGAGGAGCCAGACGACGACCTCGTGCCCCTCTACGTGGATGAGAGCACCGTCATGCAGTTCACGCGTGTTGTTGAGAGAGCGGAGGCCGGAGGCGCAACCGCGGACACCGATGCCGATCCCGCGGCAGTGTCTCCGTCACCGCGTGGGTCTGTGGAATTGGAGGACAGCGCATTGCTGCCACCTCAGCCTCATAACAGCAATGCCACTGAGGCCGTCGACAGTGATAGCACCAGCGCCGTTGGCATGGTCGGGAGTGGACATGAGTGGAGCGGCGGGAGGCCCTTCTCTAATACACCTCCTCCGCGCCGTGCCTTTGTACTGTCCCGGCTACCAAGTGAGAGTGCGCAGACCATCATGAGCTTCTCCATGTCCGTTGCCACCACCACCACTACTACTACTGCAGCAGCGGCTCAACCCCCGCCCCCGCCGCCTTCAGTCACGGAGCAGGGGCCGCTGCCTCAGGAAAGATCCATGGAGGGAATGGACTGCGATGTGCACACCCGCGCCTCCCGCTCGATCGTCCTCGCCAGTCCAAGCAGATCGGTCGACCACTGCGAGAGCACTGCAGCCACCACCACCGTCACTGCTGCTGGCCTTGGAGGACGTACATTGGCGCCCGGGAAGCCACAGCTCTCCATGGTCCAGCCGCCTGCGCCTGGCTTCGTGGTGGAGGAGGGTGCTGGCACCACTACCACCACGACAGCGCAGACCCAGTGCGAGCTGGAGGAGATGGACAGCATCATGAGCCCGCTGCCGCGGCCTGTGGCAGGTGTGTTTGCCCCCCTCGCCCCAACGCTCGCCTTGCCGGACACAGCCGCCGTCGAGAAGGCAGTGGCGTCCCCTGCAGAGGCCACGGCCACCACCGCGATCACCACCAACTGCAGCGTGACCGCTGTATACAGCACTTACTCACTCGACGAGGGCCAGCAAGTGGGGCAGCGGGGCACGAGGGAGGCGACCACGCGTGTGTCAGACTTGGCAGTCAGCTTCATCACGCCACAGGACTCCATGGTGGGCGGGAACTCGGCCACCTCGATGCTGCTGGTGAGCGGAGCCACCCCCACCCCACTGCGCCGTCTCCGTGGGGAGATGCCTTCATCTTCCGCTACCACCACTCCGGCTGTCGGCACCCACTCTGCAGGTGAGCCGCTGCTCCAGACGGAGGCCCACCAGCCACATTTAGAGGACGCCCCCGCCCCTGTACCTGACGAGTCTGCCGCCACCACCGCCACAGCTGCAGCGTTACACCGGGCGCTGTACCCTATCACTTCTTCCATCTCGCCGATCACAGCCGCAAATTGCTTCGAGATCGCTCGCAAGTGCTCGCCAGAACCCTCTGAGGAGGCACCCGACCAGCGGGAGCGTAGGCACAGCTCTGAGCATGAAGCGGAGAATGAAGCCATCATGCGTATCCCATCCAACCGGAGGTACGACAGCGGCAGCCGAGCTGTGTCAGGAGAGGACGCGGGTCTCAAGAGCGGTTCCCTCCCGCTGGTGTCCATGTCCACGCCGGAGAAGGCGCGGCCCAGCTCCTCATCTGTCTCCTCCGCGCTCGCCACCCCATCCGCGCGGGTGAGTGAGGAGGTGCGAGAGTTGGTGGAGAAGGCGCAAGACGAGGTGCGACGCACTCGCGAGAGCCTGCTGGCCACGCTCCACGTGCAGAAGACGACCTTCTTTAAGGACTCCGCACTCGACGAGGTGAGTGCGTCCACCACTGAAGAAGCGGAGGGGCCCTCCGTGACCTCCTCGTCCTCTGTGCTGGCCAGCACTGCGGGTGGTGGGCCCGTGGAGCTCTCCGACGCCTCCACCTCCGCCTTTGTCCCAGGCCCGCTCGCTTTCACCACCCCTAGCCGCAACAGCAGCCACACCACCGCCGCCGCGCTGTCGCTGAGTGGGTCGGCCGGGAAGCCCAGGCCGCAGTGGTGGGTCGGGGCTGCGCTCCGCGAGGGCCTCTCAGGCGCCGCAGATGCTATTCTGCGCCGACTGCGAGGGTATGACGTGGCAGACCACGGCGTACTCCCCATGGACGTCGTGCTGCAGGTCTGTCACTTCGCCCTCGCCCACAGGAGCGGCGGTGGCGCCGCCGCCGTTGATGTCGCGCTGGCGCAGAGCCGCGCACCGAACTCCGCACAGGGGGCGATGATTGGGTGCGCGGCTCTGGGTGCCGCCACCCCGCGTGCATATGACAGTGCCCGGCGCAGCGGTATCGCACAGACGCCTCTCCTCACCCGCATCAGTGGGGCGGGAGCGGTGGCCGTGTCGGGCCGCAAGCGTCCCCGCCCACACACCCACCAGCACGACGCCGTGGCGACGGAGGACGACGGTGATGGTGAGGAGTCGGATAGGGGCCGGCCCGCCACGTGTATCTCGCCGACCCGCACGCTGGAGCGCGTGACGGCGCAGCAGGAGGTGCGAGCGGAGGAGGAGGCCTTCATGTCCTTTTATGTGGAGGTGCTGAAGGTATTCCGTGAGGTATTTGGTGAGCGCTATGCTTGGCGCCACCTCGGCGCGACCAACGCCAGCCGCCAGGACCTCCAGCAGTCCGAGCACGGAGGAGTGAAAGATCTGAGCGACTTGTCCGCCCCACTTGAAACCCACTTTCCACGCTTGAGGCAGCAGTACCGGCAGTCGTCAAGGACGACCAGCATGGACCTGCGACGGCCTCCGCCTCTGGACATGCTGGTGTTTTATAACACCTTTGTAGAGAGTCTTAGGGAACTGTGAGCGACAGTGCGCGGGGTTGGAGGAGCTGGGGGGGGGAGAGATCATCGCACTCTCACTTCTGCTGCTCGTTCTTTCGGTACCGGCTGATAGCGCGTCCCCCTCAGTTATCATGACTGTCCTCGCTTGTAAATCGCCCCCCCCCCTCCTGCTCTGTGTGCACTGGGAAGGGTGGGTGCTGCAGATGTGTGTGAGAAGAGAGAGAGCCTCTCTCATCTCGCACACACACACACACACACGCAGCTCTTCCCCTTAAAACAATTGATACATACGTTTACAATGTGTGCAAATGGTAGCGCACATGCGTATACGCTCTATAGATAGAAAGGAAGCCTTCGCTCGCTTTCCGAAACGTAACCGAAAAGAGAGAAAAACACCCCGAACACTAATCAACATCACATTTCAATAAAATGTGAACAGGAGCTTTTTCATTATTGGTATCTAAATGGATAAATATATATATATATATATATATTTATCCATTTAGATCACAGTGGGAGGTAACCATCGAGGTGAGATGCCATTTAGATGACATGAGATGAAGAGGAGGAGGCCGTGAGGGCGGCAATCTATTTTTATTTACGAACGTGCCGTATTGGTAGCACAGGTGCACAAGAGCTTTTCACTTTCTCTTCCCGATGCTAGCAGGAGCGGCGCCTCCCAACACAAAAAATATGGACAAAAGTGGACGAGAGGAGGGCCACTATGTGTGTATGTGTATGAGCATGAGCATGAGATGGAGGGGACGAGATGTAGATGTAATGATGGACTGTACAAACACGATGCTCATCCATCTACGCAGGTTACTTTGCTGTACCAATCGACGTATAGATAGATTGAAAACACAAACACAAAACGCTCAGTCCACATATACGTACATCTAGTCTGGCACTAGTAAGATGTGATCTCGATGATCATCTTCTCTCTCTGTGTGTGTTTCTGTTCCTTTTCTCTATGATTGAATCGAGGATCTGACCACTTCTCTCTTACGAGCATAAAGGTGCCGCCAAGTCCCTTATGTACCTACCCACCCACACTGCTAGTTAAGTACACACACACACACAATATATATATATATATATATATATGCACTTCATACTATTGCCTTACCGAGCCTGATGCAATGCATGCCACCACACTTCCCTCCTTCCACCCTGCTTTTCCTCACAGCTCTACACAAGACGCAAGACGTCAGCAGCAGCGGCAGCAGAGAGAACAACAAACAAACCGAAATAACATATTATTATTAGTAATAGCAACACAGAGAGAGAGGCGGTATTCACTAGATCCCCTACAGTGCATCCGGTGTTGTTTTTCTATTGCTTGTGGCGAGACACCTTCACGTGCACAAGCATAAGCACACACACAACACACACACATATATATATATATATACATATTGTGCATCCTCTGGACTCTTATAGATACAAACCATTACAGTGGGTAGACATTCATTTCACAATCTGCTCATCGAGTGAAGAAGAGAATTATATCTACACGTACAGATGCCCCAAGTTGCCCTTTCCTCTTCATCCTGTGCGGGCACGTTCAACCATGATAAGGTGAAACCCGAGTTTAATCAGTACTGGTACTCCGCTAACACCATCGACGCGCTGGTGAGCGAGGTGCGCCACCACGCGACCAGCTGCGCTTTCCTCTCCTGCCCGTCCCTCTTCTTTGCGCTCGACGCACGAAAAGGGAATGAGAGCCCAGAGGAGGAGGCCGCCATCGCCGCCCTGCGCAGTAGCAGCCGCATCTTTGAGTTTGACAAGCAGTGGGCGGGCGATGCAGGTTTTGTCGCGTATGATTTTCGCTATCCTGAGCAGGTGCCCATTCAGTATATGGGGGCCTTCGACTACGTCGTGGCAGACCCGCCCTTCATCACCGAAGACGTGTGGGAGGCGTATGTGCAGACGACGAAGCTGCTCCTCAAGGATGGCGGCAAGCTCCTCTTCACCACTGTGCTAGAGAACCATACAATGCTGGAGGGCCTTATCAATGGGCCCCTCTTCATCCCACCATTTCGTCCCTGCGTGCGGCAGCTCACCTACCAGTACGTGTGCTTCCTCAACTACGACGCCACAAGACTCACCCAGCCAAACACGGAGCTCATGGACTTCCCCGAGGATGCCAAGGTGCTCGCCGCGATTCGAATGGCCAACGACCTACGCCGTTCCGAGAAGGAGTTCGCGCTGCAGATGACACAGAGGAGCCGTGTGGGTGAGGTGCAGCTGCCGACAAAGGCACACGAGGAGGACATGAAACGGCTGGAGGCATCTGGAGACGCGCATAATGACCATCACAAAGATTTGGCACAGGTGCCGATTGAGGAGATGCGATGGGGCTATGTTCCCGAGGGCCTCACGATGTATGCGAATGGGGCCACCGCCATGTCGAGCGAGGAGGCGGTGGAGGAGCGGGATTACGGTGAGGCCTATAACGCTGCTGCTGCTTTGCGCACCCATCTTGACCTCTTCAAGGGTGGCATTGATTCACTCCAGAAGATGATGGACAAGCAGATGCGTCTTCGCCATCGGCGGATGAGACTACGCAAGGAGTTGGCTGCTGCTGCGGCAGCGGGGGAAGCAGCCCAGCCTGGCACTGTGGACGCGGCGAGGGCCCTGGAGTTGGAGGCCGCGGTGGAGGAGCTAACAATGGAAGTGGACGCCTGCGAGGTGGATCGGCACTCGGAGCTCGACAAGATGACGGCACTCGCCGCGGAGATCGAGGCTGGCGAGGCTGCGCTAGCCGCCATGCAGAGCGCAACGGAGGGGGCTGGCGCTTCCTGCGCCACGCACACCCCCTACGCGGCTGCCATGGCGGAGTGCGTCGCTGCGTATCGCGAGGTGGAGGTGAAGAAGAGCCTTCTTCAGGAGCTCGCCGCGGATGCCACGCGCAAATTCAAGTCTCCCCTCTTCAACCGCATGAAGGAGCTGCTTCAGGATATGAAGGACATCAAGAAGCGCCAGCAGTAGTGGTCAGCAGTACCCACGGGAGCAGTAACGCCATCTGACAGGGTGTGGCTGGGGGATGGAGGGTTAACGCTGATGATGATGAGAGGGAGAGAGGATGGCCGTGGGGTTGCCTATGTGCGAATTGCACTCAGATGTTATCCTTCATGAGTCCCGTATATACATACGGTGGCTGTGTTTATAGAAGAGGGAGGAGTGCGAGTGGGTGCCTCTGCGTGCTGAGTGTCTGCCACCTCCAGCCCCCATCTTCCCCTCACCCTTTTTTGTTGGATTTGCGCGCGGGGACACCAACATTGATGAAGTAACGCATTGCAACAAGGGGGGTGGGGGCCACAGTTGGGGCAGCACTGCCCAGTGACAGAGGCAGAGATGATGTCCTCTCTCCCATTCCATCAATTGTAATAGAATCACCTGAAGTCGTTTCCCTTCTTTACTTTTTCTCCGCCCTACATTGGTTAACCTTCACGAATGAGAACACTGTTTTTGTTTTTCTCCTTCTGGACCACACAGCTTTATAGTGAGAGCTATTTACACGACGTTGCTGTTTGTCACACCTTCCGCGGGGGGTTTTCCTGTGTGTTTCTTTAAATTATGAAGCAAGGTGCTACGGTGTGCTCCTCCGCATTCACTAACTGTCCGCACAAGCATACATTTTATCTAGGCATCTTTTATCTTTTTGCGATTACCTTTTTGAGATACCAACTCCATCCCCTCATACTGTCTCTCTCTCTCTCGCATCCCCTCATTCTTCTTACAGTCAGTCGTACGTGTGTTACTTTTATTCTCTGCTCATTCCTTTCCTCTGCTTAGTTACCCCACAAACAACACCCCCACCTCAACGGTGTGAGTAATACAAAGGGAGAGAAAACACAGGAACAGCAAAGATAATAATCTCTCTCACACTCAGACACACACACACACACACACATAACGCATACAGACGGGTCTCCGCACGCAAAGTATATAGATATATATAAGAAAGGGAGCATAACGAAGACCGCAGCAACAGCAGCAAAAAGAAGAGAGATAGAGAAAGGGGGATGTTCTCTGTGGAGTTCTCCTCCAGTAGACCGGCGGGCTCGGCGCCGTACTACTCGCTGGTGGTTCGTGAAGACCCTTATGTGATTGGGCATGACGACCATTGCGACATTCACCTCACCTGCGTCGGTATCGCAGGCGAACATGCGCGTGTGGTGGTGATGCGTGAGAGCGAGGCAACGAGGCTGCTGCTCCAGGGCAGAAACACGGAGGATGGCGAGGGGTCTGGGATCACGGACCGCCGCAGCCAAGATCTCGCGAATGCTGACTTCTACAACGCTGAGGCCAACACCATTTCGGAGCGTGACCCGCTTGTGGTGCGACTGACCGCCCTGGCCGGAGATGGCACCATCCATGTTGACACCCGTGCCCTCTCCGCTGGGGAGTCGGTGTTGCTGTCCGACGGGGCGGAGGTGACCTTTGGCGAGGCGGCCACCTCCATGGTGTTCCGCTTCCGCCCCCTTGTCGTGAGCATCGAGGAGGCCGACTTCACATCCAGCTATGTGTCCGATCTTGTGTACATGTTCCACCGACTCGGCGCCACGGTCTCACCGCGCAGCGTGGGGCCATCGCCCTTCATCTCTGTCTCGGCCCCCATCGTCCTTCTCCACTGCGCCGACCGTCTCCAGGACACACCCTTCGGACTCCTGGCCCTCGCCAGCGGCTACTCTGTCGTCCAGCCGACGTACGTGCTGGAGTGGTTCGCCGCCCTGGCTCAGTCCGCCTCCTCCCCGCTGAGCGTGTTGCCGCCGCCATCTGGCTTTGAGGTGGCGGTGGTGTGCGCTCGCCGTCCTGCTGGGGCAGCGTACATGCGGCCGGAGTCCGACACCTGTCCCTTCTCGCTCTATCCTATCCCCTCCACCGCCATGCAGCGGCGCTCCCGCGAGGGCCTCTTCAGTCATAAGACCTTTCTCTTCTTCTCGCAGGAGAGCGAGCGGCGCTACTCCCTGCCAGTGCGGATGTGCGGTGGCACTTGCATTCCCGCCGCGGATATAGAGGCGGCAAAGGGTGACCTGCGTGAGCGCGCCGTTGTCAGTGGCGGGGGTGCCCTCGCGGACGTCTATGCTGTGGTGGACAGCGATACAGAGGCGGCCATTCTCAACCAGGGCGTGGCCGCCGCCTGCGCGGAGCTTGCCGGTTTCCTTGAAGAGATGCGGGAGGGCAGTGCTGCGGAGATCCCGCTGCTCGGCGACCGCACGCTCTTCACCTCACTGCTCTGTAATGTCTTTCACAACAAGCTGATTGCCGCTGATGAGGCGACCGTGGGCGAGCCGATCGCCGCGGCTCAGCAGTATGAGCATCAACAGCAGGAAGAGGTGGTAATGACCCACTCGCACACCGTGACGGTGGCGACGACCACGCATCAGCAGGACGACACTCTGCAGCTGGAGCGACGTGCCGTGGAGCCGTACATGGAGGAGGATGAGGGCGACGCTGCTGCTGCGGAGGCCCCGGCGCCACCGCCGGCCCACACGCCCTATCACTATGACCAGAGTGCCCCCAGCTTGCAGCAGCCCTACGCGTACCAGGGTGGCGGCTCTTCACGTCGCTCGCACCTCAGTGCGCACCGCAGTTGCTCCGCCCGCCGCGCCAGCCTGCTACCCCGCGACGCCACACGCACACCATCGCGGTGCCAGATGCGGTCGTACAGCAAGCAGCGCGCCCGCTCCGCTTCTGCCGACCCACACTACAATCACCAATCCTCTCTCGGGTCGGCGCGCACGCCGCGCGGGCGCCGGCAGCTGGTGGTGGCCCCCGCTGCCCCACCCGCGTCCTTCGTTGAGCGCTTTGATCTGCTGCGTATTCGTCTCTATGCGTATCTGATGCGAGAGGAGACGGTGGTGGACGGGGCCATTGTGAGCTTTCAGCGAAACAATTACATCTCCGCTGAGATGCGCGAGCACGCACTGGAGGTGCGAGCACAGGCACAGGACTTTATGGAGAAGGTGGACGATCTGTTGGACGAGAGCCATGGCGCGTACACGGAGTCGCTGCGTCAGTTCTGGTGGGACTGCAGCGACCTCGACCTGCGTGCGCAGTACTTGTTCGACGGTTTCGATCGTCAGAGTGCTGCTGTCGCCTATCGTCGCGGCTCCATTTTTACGGACGCAGGGGGCAGTGTCACCCGAGGCCGCAGCGGTGGGGGTGCGCGCCGTATGTCGCTGTCTGCGCACGTGAACACGCAGCGTCGTGGGAGCCAGATGCCCATTCTCGATATGGCGGCTATCGCTCTCGCGGGCGAGGAGGAGCGGCACGTGCACGAGAACGAGCAACGGCATGCCGCCATGCCACTGAGCGCGCGGGGACGCATGAGCGCCAAGGCCTGGGATCACCGCGACGCTTACCTGAGCATCGACGCACAGCACCGTCTGAATCTCACGAATCGCCTCGGCGGAGCTCCTGCCTCCTCACAGGGCCCTGAGGGCACCGCTGAGGGCGCCACCTACCCGACACCCGCGGCCACCGCCACCACATCTCACACACGCCGCAACGATGTGTCGATGTCGTCGTCGTCACGACATCGCAGCCAGTCTCCACATGCTGGGCGTAAGGAGGCATCCCCACCTCCGAAGAATCGCTCGAAGCGTACCGCAGCCACCGTTACCACCACCACCACCGGCGGCGTGGCGTCGGACTCGCCTAATGTCGTACGCACTCGCTCTGCGCCCCGGCGCTCGCAGGTGCTGCGTCGTGGACAGCAGCAGGCGGTGGCGGGAGCTCGAGCCAGCCCCTCCGCCCCTCCCGCTCAAAGAGAGCCACTCCACCACCGCAGTAATGGGGCCTTGCCGGCTCACAGGGTAGGTGCGGAGGCCACATATGCCGGCAAGGCGGGCGGCCTGAACAGCTATCGTATCGACAGCGACAATGAGGAGGGCCCCGCACCAGTGTCAGCCCCCGCTAACGGCAACGGTGGCGATGATACCTGGTCTGAGTACTAACACGCTTGCGATGAGTGTTCTTTCTTTCCCTTTCACACATACACACACACACACAGACCGACACTCCCTTGCATCGTGAGAATGAAAGAGAGTAGATATCTATCTATCTATCTATATATCTATATATATAGTGGAGATGCACCAATGGACGACATTATATTATAGCGCTTCCCCATCTCCCTATCTCTCCCTCTTCCCCCTCCCTCAGTGCCAGACTTGAGCCTATACTTCTGAGGCATTGGTGCACATGTATTGTGAGTGCTGGTTCACAATCGCCGTTGTCCCCCATTCTTAACTTCCTTCTGTTAGGCACCAGCGCGCATCCGATTGGATGTGTGTGTGTGGGGAGGGGGGGGGGGATGAGTTTTCGCGCTACCCACTGTTGTCCACCGTGGCTATGGGCTTCACAGCATAGACAATGTGCACGAGCGAGTGTGTGTAGCTAGAGAGCCAAGGTCTTGTGTATCGCAAATTAATCAACGGAACCTCTTTTTCCCCCTCGTCCCTATCTTCTATTATCCACACTAAGATCCAGCCCCCTCTCTTTTCTCCCTCCCCCCCGTTGTACGAGGCGAACTCTCCCATTATGTTGGGGGTATGTGTGTGTGTGTGTCGGTCTGTGCGACCAGTGTTTTATTGTTCGTTCTATGTTTCTTTTTATTATTATTATTTGTAAAAACACACACACACACACAATAACCACCGTCTCTTCTGCGTATGTATATATATATATATATATATATACATTTCTCCCAACTGGTCCATGACATCCTAGTGCTGAGAAAAAAAAAGAGAAAACGTAACTTCCCCTCCTCGCCCTCCCCAAGAAGTACAGCGTGATTCGCCCAATAGTATCACTCTCTCTCACACACACATTCCCCCTCTGTACGTGCGTCCCTCTGTGCCAACTGTGTCTCTCCATGTGTGCTGCCCCAACTGGAGGGGTTCTTTTGTGTTTTCTTTTTCCCCTTTTCTCTCTCTTGTTGGCGCTGTTGCCGAGGTGGGTGTGGGGAGCTGCTGATGTTGGTGGAAGGTCGCGGCTGAGGTGCCTTATCCACTTTTGAGGAACCACACAGGACAAAGCGACGGCAGGAGATAACAGACATCTCCCTCTCCCCTCCTCCTCTCCTTCATACATTCAGCCCATGGGGACGTATAGGAGTGACAGAGAGAGGGTAAAAAAATGAATGGACAGTGCGTGTGTAGGTGAATGCATACGCACAAACAACAATGCCATTGGAGGCGTACGCATGTGAAAGCGTGGAGAATGAATAACATAATAAATTAGATAATAATAAAAAGGAACAGCAAATATTGAGAGAGACGAGAAGAGAAGAGAAATAAGGAACGAACTGCATAAGTCACCGCGTTTAGGGCATGCGACGAAGACGCCTGTTCTCGAAGAAAGAAGACGTGGCAAAGATACGTTAGGCGGGGTGCAGAGAGGGACTGCCATATCTGTGGACAGGAATACTTGTCCGCAAAGGAAAGTTCATTTACACATACACACACATGCATATAATGGGAGAGTACGCCAGTACTACGCACTCAAATATATACGTGTATGCTGTCCGTATGTCTGCATGTGTGCGTAGTGTGAATGTGTACACATTTCACATAGAAAAAGAAGTGTGAGTGAGGTTGAGAGTGAGAACGGGGGGGGGGGGGG
>JAODGE020016374.1:0-25973 GCA_027574965.2 Ecitophya simulans | reverse complement strand
AATACATTTGACAAACAGGAGATTACAGCAAATCCCTAGTTATGTGTAATCTACTTCTCCCCAGCGGCATTTCCGACACATGCGGCGTTAGTTTCCTCCTGTTTGGACGAAACCACTCACAGTGCACTTTTTATATTTTGTTACTTTCTGCATGTTGTTTCAAAAACATATCTTTGTCAAATTTATTTGTCTGGTGGTTAAATAGAACAGAAAGAAAAAAATCAAAATTTTTTGGTTCCTAAAATTTTAGTAATTTTAAAAGTGAAAACACTTGTTTAATTTTTGGGCTAATTTAGGCAAAAATGCAAAGTGGTACACACAGAGATGCACATTTGTCAAAAATTGAATTCAATGTTAATGCTATTGAACAATATTTCAACTAATATTAACACCAACTTTGTTTAGTGTCTTCGAATTTTGACGTTCAATTTTGCGTCGATTAAACTAGTTTAATTTGATTTTGTTTATTTTGCAATTTTTGGTAAAAATGCAAAAATGTACCGCTTTGCACATTTGCCAAAAATCGAATGCAACGTTAATGTTTTTAAGCAATATCTTGAAAACTATTAACATCACACAAAATTGGTTCGTGCCATTGGAATCTACGTTCAAACCTTGTCGTTTCTCGATGTAAAATTATAGGGATCCACTTGAACACTCGCATGAAAGGGTACGGGGCAATACGCCAGCAAAGAAATGCCGATAACCACACACTAGGTGTCCTCGTAAGTGCAAGCGTTAGTAATTTTCCGCCATACACATGAAAATATAAGTTTCCCCCTAACACACCTACTGCCGCCAAGCTCGCATTCTAAAGTTGCTCTTAAAACGACGTTGCTCCACCATTCTCGTTCTCTGCTCTAGAGTCAATCACTTTCACTGCCGATATAATCTTTCATAATGTCCTTCTACCTTTCTCTTCTTTCTCTCTCTCTCTCTCTACAATTTTCATCTTCAATTTATTATTCTTTGTTTGTTTGCGTACTGTTTTTGTTTTTGTAATGCTCTGGCTGAATGACCAATGGTCGATGTCGATGTATGCAGGCCTGCGTTGTGTACAAAAAAATAATTACTACTACTATAAGTTCTAACGTAAAGAAACTGTAAAGAAAGACAATTCTGATCAAAACAGTAATGGATTGCAAAAGAAGTGCCAACAGACTACAGACTATAGAATTGCAATAAAAGTGCTTGCTTTGGGAGGTAAACTGGCAGTGTTAGGCAAGTTCGATCAATACGATTAAATCAAATTAATTCCTGTTTTAAACACAGACAAAAGAAAACGCAAAGACCTCTGAACGGCTTCTAGTAATCGCCGCGTTTATCGATATTTGTTATTAACCATAGTTGCTAATGGTATGGCATTGTGGGCGCTTTATTACGCGACAAAAACGGTTCATTAATATTGTCCCTCAACAATCCCGACAATTTTTATTATAAACTTGTGCATCGTGGTATCCCCGGCGCTCTTTACCTAATGAAAGTTGGCGCTTTAATTAAAATTCCTCACAATATGAAATTAATTAATTGCAAAAGAAAAAAAAAAGGAAACACGGCCGGCGACGGCGCGCGCCGGTGATCGATTGGCGATGTCGCTCTAAATATAAAAGTCTCCCATTAGCGAAATTCGAGTGTATAAACCTTGTTGCTTCATAATCGTAATATTTTACGGATGCGCGCGAACCTGCGCGGCGCGGCGGTCGGCCCATTGTCCGCGCGTCGTTTGGGTTTTAATGTTTCAATTTAAAAAAAACAGCGCCGGCGATTTCGAAAACCGCCTTCATGGGCGTTGACAGCGGGGCGGCGGCTCGGGGCGCGTGCATTGTGATTTTAATTAAAAATTCTATAACCGCCCCGCGCGCCGCCAATCCTCCCGGCCGGAATTAATGCACAACAATAATTTCCATTTATATTTTTGCGCGATATTTTCGGCTTGCTTATTCGGATTTTCGCAAAAAAATCGCGCGCGTTCCCCGCCCCCAATCGGTCTCGTATCGCAAACTCGCAACGCAGCGTCGTTTGTTGCTTACACTGTTAGCTCAAATGGAAATTCGGCGAAACTCCCCGCCCGACGCGTCGCCGATTGTTGGCCGGCGTCGTTTCGAACGTCGAGCGTCGCACGCTTTCGGCGCGTCCCCTATTAGTTTAATAAGTGCGCGCGGCGAGCACGAAGTGTTCGCGTTCGATGTGTGTCGGTTGTATTAATTAAAGCGCGAGACCGACTCCGAACTTCGTTCGTCGCGCGGCGATTAAAAGTTTCCTACAAATGGGTGCGCTCGACGTGCCGCTGTTTTCCGTCCGCATGCCGGCCGGCAGTAATGAAAACTTTCAGCTACGATTGATCTAAATAACTAGCAAAAAATAAAACGAACGCGACGTGCACGAGATATTCGGACGAGAGAGAATGTACCACTTACAGCGAGATGGAATAAGCTCGCTGGAAATTGAAGCGCCGGAAGTAGTGGGTTCGTCAAGAAGCGAAGACGAGGGACTTTCGTTTTTCTCGCCCGGAAGTGGAGTCGGCTTCTCGAAACTTTCCGCACGTGGGATTCGCGCGAACGCAAATTTCGCTTCTCGGATTAACATTTCTCGGCGTGCCGCGACGCCCTTCTGTTCTTATGTTTGTAGTTTCGGTGCTAATTCGCGTACGTAGCTACCATAATTTGCAGTACGGCCGGCGAAAAGTTCGGAGTCTCCGAATCGTGGGGCTTTGGCACCGACTCGGGACTTTGGGCCATCGATAATCGCATTTGTTTTATCGAAAGAGTTCCGGCTGCAACCGCAGGCGTACCGCACTGTTTTTTTTTTCCGCCGTCGTTCTTCCGGTTTTAAAATTAAAAAAACAAGTCGCGCGCCTTCGAGTCTCGAGCGTGGATACCACAACGTCGGCGAGTTCATTCGCGGGAAAGTTTGCGGGTGTTTGCGCAAGGGAGATTAACAAAATGCGTGCGCAATTCCGAGGCGGCGATTGGCGACTTCAGAGCGCGTCCGTTCATCATCTTCGGCGTAAAAAGGAAAACGACGAAGACCCACCACCTGTACCTGATCGCTCTGCCTGGACTCGAGCCGTCGGCGGGGCCGCATCTCGGTTTCGTCGGTGGGTTTCACTTTGAGTATTTGCTCAACCAACATCGCGGATCGTATTATTAGCCTCGACGCAACGTCGGCGGCGGCGGCGGCGGCGAGGCTTCCCTTCCGATTTCGGCGAGGAAAAGTAGCACCGACTCGTCGGCGCACCTTGCCGCCGCCGCAGCCGCCGCCGCCCGGCTTATAAATTATACATGGTCCGCAGATTAGCGGTGTAGTTTGTATAATTTAATATATTTGTATTACGATTTCATGAAGCACGCGTACCCGCGAGCCGCCGCCGCTCGTGATGTTCGTAATTCACGCATAGATCGCAATCGCAGTCGTTGCAACAGCACGACGCCGAGACAAAAGTGCATAATTAGTGGCGTTGTCGCCGCGCCCACGTCCGAGACTCGTCGGCAGTAAATTTGCAGCGCGCGTTGCGCGAAACGCCCAAAACGAGATGTGACGTAAACGCCATGAACGGCTCCAATTGTACTCGTGTTCTATTTGATTGCGTCGAGACTTTGCGGCGTGCGCGGGCTCGTCGGCTTCCTTCCTTCGGCGCTCGCGCCGCCGCCGGTCGGCGGAAAGCGAGACGATAAAAAGTTGGCAATTAAAAGTACAATGGCAATGAAATATTTTAAAGTCGCGCTCGGAAGCGATGCGTCCCGTCGGCGGGCATTGTCTGCGGGGCGCGTGGTCGGGGGCGGCCGCGCGTGCAGAAAACAGCGGCATTAAATCGCGCCGCGCCGCCGACGAGCCGCTCCTTTTGGCGGGACGCGCGACGCACTCGTTCGAAACAATGGACTTGCCAGCGCCGCCGCCTTCGACCGCCGTCGCCGCCGCCGCCGCCGCCGTCGTCGCCGGAACAAAGAAATTGCGCGTTGCGGTGCGACGTCGCGGGCTGTTGTTTGCCGCCGTTTTCGCGCGCGCATTGTTTCGCCGACGCGGAATATAATAATTAATCTTCTTCCCGCTTCGCACTTAATGAATGCTAACGGTGACGGCGCGCTCGATGCCGCGCGATGCGAACTTATCACGGTTTCGTTTGCGTTGCTGTGTGTTTTTTTTTTGCCGTCACATTCGGCGAAACAGCGTCGGCTTTGCGCGCACAAGCGCCGCTTTAATTGACATTCGATTTAACATGACGGCGGACATTTCTGCGGCTGGCTCGCGTCACTTGGCGGCGGGGGATTGTGGCGCAACACGAATGAATTGAAAAGCGGCAGGCTCATAATCCCCGTCGCCCATAAATATAAAGTTTCCATTTTCTCCATTAGGCAAACGGGCGCGGAGGAGGCGAGCGCGGAGGCGGCGAGCGCGTTATGCATTTTATGCAAATTTGTTGCGCGCTATTTGCCGCTCGCTGCCGAAGCACGAGATGTGTGGCGGCGGGCCCGCCGAGATGCGATTGTTAGCGTGATGTAAGCGCGGCGTTTTCCCAATTCGTCCGTCCTTCGCCGCGCGCGCGCGCGCGCCCCGCCGACCATACAAATGAGCCGCCATCATCCGGGCCAGCGACGCCGCCTCCGATCGTAAATCCGACTCGACAACGTCCTACGTGGAAATTATCTCCGGCGCTCATTGCGTATCAACGCTCGTTACATGTTGGTCGTGAAAGAACGAGCATTCGTCTTTGCCGCCGTCCCCCACAAACCGATAGCGATAGCGATAGCTGCTGGATCACATTCGTGCGATTCGGTTTATGCATATCATCGAATTAGGCGAGCGCCGCAAGAAAACGGTGCGTGAAACGCAAATAGTTCCGTTGTGCTCGTGCAGTCGTTGATGGCTTGTTAATATCGTCCAGTTTGCACGCAATTGTCGTCTCCGGCCGGCGTCCTCGACGAATTCCGAGCGGCGGCGGCGGCGGCGGCGGCGTCGCCACCCGTTCCGACCGGTTCGCAGTTGATATTTAATAATTTCGGTTCGCTGCGTGTGGCCCGCCACCGTCCCAGCGTCCGCCCCGGCGGCCCTATCGTTCTTCACTCCCTGCGAAACGTCGGGAGGTAAAATTTCGCGTTCGCAACTAAATTAATTAAAACTTAAGACCTACGGTTCCGTTCGGCGCACAACTTTCCGAGACAATTTCATTTCCTTTTCCGCAATTTTAATTCAATTATAACGCTTTCACAATATTTCCTAGTCGCTTCGCGGGTAAACGAATAATTCCGTTTTGAATTCGATTCTTCGTCTTGTATTCTTTAAACCACAACGGCGGCCGAGAACGGGGTGCCCAAACATGGCGTTCGCAATTCGTGCGCCGTCAGAACTCGGATAATTGGAAACAAATTTCGACTTCAGAGGAACAAAAGTGCTAGTGTCATCTGGAAATTTGAAAAGTTTTAAATTGGCAAACATTTGTGAAAATGATGTACAATAAATCACTTCGCTGAATATCGCATCGAAAAGTTTTTATCAGTTTTATTGGGTTAATTGGTTGACTTTTCCAAACTAGATGACGGTGTAGGTAATAAATTACGCATGAATATTCTATCGGAGTAATTGATTAATTTACTTTAATTTTACTTTGTTTTCGGTTCCCATGCTAGGCAACTTAATGTACACCAAGTCTGAATAACTCTGCAGTCTATTGTTTATAATTTTCATCAAATCTAGTCAAATATATACTGAAATCCTGTTTTCGGTTGGTACTTGCGCTGCTCCCACAAAATGAGTGTATTTTTACGTAGTTCCGGATATCAGGAATTAAGATGATGGGAATGTCTCAAAAGTGGAATTCGGTTATTTTAATATGAAAAATACAGTCAACATAAAAGTACATTAGACTTATATTTTCCTAGAAAAATACATGTAGATCGCAAGCGTATTTCAAATACGTACAACAAATTTAGTATCAAAACTATGTCTACTCATCATTTCCGTGCTCACATTTAACAGAAATCAATTACACACAAGTTAACACATTCCTAACAGTAACTGAATTGCGTCGGTAAATACAACGGATACGAAAATATAACATGCTGTCGTCAGGCGAACTCAATAACAATCCATGGTATTTACATTATTATCGTAACTTCTTCTCATATCGTCCACGAGCGAATCAAAACTGTCCAGCTGCACCAGCCAGTCGCTCCTGGAATTCACCATCGCGTCAAGATCACTCTGCACGAACGCGATGAATATTTCCGGTGTGATGGCCTGCAACTCGTCACGAACTTGCGCCGGCCCCGATGCGTCCGTCTCGAACGCCGCCTCGCACAAACTGTTTTGAACCGAAACGTCCGATCGCGTAACATCTATGGACGGCGCACTAGCGGCAGTCGCGCCGCTCGCATTGTCGGGCCGTGGATTGTAACATTCGTACACGTTATACATGCGCAGAATGTTCTTGAACTTGTTGACTTTGTCCACGGCTTTTTTGCTGACCAGAATATCACACTCTTCTTTGATCGCGTTGACGATCACGCCGAGGCATCCGATGTCGCTGAGCTGCTGCAGGACTTTGCCGAGGCGACGCTGCACTTCCTCGTCGGTGAGCGTGACGATTTTGCGCTGCTCCTTCGAGAACGTGACGTTCGGAAACTTGTGGTCGATGTAGCCTTGCTCCTGAAGGTGATTCAGAATCACTTTGCCCCAAAAATCTAGCGCGTTCTGCTTCACCTCCCAGAAGTGATCTCTGGCGGCGGCGGTCGCCATCGATTCGTAGATTTCTGGCATCAAATCGTTTTGGAAGAATTGGTATTCGTGAATGTTGGCCATCAGCTTCGCGGCTTCCGCGCGCACGATGCCCTCGGATTCGTTCTTGAGGATATTCATCATTTTTCGCTGTAAATATAAGGAAAATTTCAATTAAAAGCAATCTTTCTGCTAAAGCTATTGGTGCTGCTTCTTTTCACTACTCGATTCACTCATTGCTAACTCGAAGTAAGACGAATAGGACAAATTAGTCTGTTACCGGAAGGTCCTGATTGACTAGCATCTTGGTCCAAATCTCATGAACTTGGATCATTTCTTGAAGGCATTTAATCGCTGCAGCACGAACGTATCTCTCTCCATCGTTGAGTGCCATTGTGACAACCATTGGGATGATTTCGACGCTCAGTAGCATAGTTTGGAATAATGGGTACTCTGCAAATATAGCGAATTCGTTTGTTCAATGTTTAATACGTCGGTGCGCACCTCGTTAACACATACTGGAATTCGAAATTTTCGCAATGGTGTGCAAAATCTCCAAAGTGCTGTCGCGAATTTCCCACGAGACGTCGTGCAACTTCGCAATCAGCATGCTCCCCAGCATATTATTAGTCGAATCTTCTTCGACCAGCAACGCCAAGTCCGGCGCGAGAAACTTCGCGATAGACAAATCGACGAGCTTCAAGGCGTGCACGATCACCTACGACACAATACAATCATAATTAAGCTCGCCAAACAATCAAACGCCATTTATTATCACCCTGGGAGGCCAAAACGGCAAGTTCACGCACTCGATGGCACAATTCATGACGCAAATCGTCTCGACGCTATCCGTCCAGGAGATCTCGAACTTGTTGATGCAGGCCGACATGGTCTGGAAGAGTATTATCATGAAGCTCCAGTTCTGCACGAACAGATCGATCAAATCCGGCTTCGTCTTCAGCCCGTCCAAGATGTCCTTGAACATGTACAGCAGCACCTGAAACACCATGATGGCGCGACTCTTGTTGTAATTCCCGATCGACATTAGAATGTGCTCGGCGGCGAACTTCGCCATGCTGAAGCCCTCCGGCTGCTGATACAAAAGATTCCTCCACGTGTATCCCATGCGTATCGTTTTCTCGTGCAGCATGCGAAAGAACGACGTGATGAAGTCCTCGCGCAGGTCGTCGCCCTCGTCGATGTGATAGCTGTTGATGTGCAGGAAGCAGATGCCGAATATCGCGGTGATTTCGAAGATCAGCAATTGATTCTGGAAACGCAGCGGCTCGCGCTGTCCGTACGCGAGCGGCGGCGGCCGCGTCGGCTTCACCTCCGGCACGTTGTTCCACAGCGAGTCGGCCAAATGCGCCAGCCGGATGACGACGGGAATGTATTTCAGGTAGAGCAGCTCGTTGATCAGAGCCATCACCTCGCCGCCAACGCGATAGTGTTCTTCGTACGGCGACGTTTTGCCGAACGACAGCAATTTGAAGACCTTTACGTAAATCCGGATGGAGTACAAGTCGTGTTTGAGCTCCTTCTCGTTCGTGAGTTGCTTCAAGTTTATCACAGCGTTCTCCAACACGTCGCCCTCCAGCAACAGATTCACAGCCCTGTATTCCGCCTTCTTGTGCTCGTTTTTCATCAGATTTTCCAGCACGTGCAGGATCAGCACGAGTATGGGCGCGCTCTCGTCCTCGTACTTGTCGCCGTCGCGATCGGCGCTCTCGAAGTTCTCGCTCACGAGAAAGTCGTTGAACTTGACGTAAATCAAGTCGATGATAACACGACAGAATTGCGTCTCGTCCACGCTCGACGCGATTAATCTGTACACGAAATCCAGCGCTTCTTTGACCACGTACAGCGTCTCGTTCTGCAGACAAAAATGAAAGCAATCCTGCCAATGATTGTGTCCGGACATCCACTGCAGGCCTGACTGGTGGTTCAGGAAGGACGTCAGCATTCGCACATATGCCAATTTTATCGACGCATCATTAGCCGACGATTGAAGCGAGAATAGGTCGATAACTCGCCCGTATACGTTGCAGCCGTGGTACAAGATGAAGATTGACTCAGTCTTGGACAGTAATGATACGAGGTTTAAGTAGAACGAAGAGATTGGAAGACTTGGCAAGCTCGAAGCGGCTTCCCACTTGTCCAAAGCTGACACGATCCAGTTCAACAGAATGGGAGACTTCAGCAACAAATGGACTTCTGAAATATTAATATGCTCAATGCAAGAGTCGATGTGGCAATGGTTCGTAGCAAACCTTTATCGTCTGCACTGGTCAGATGTGAGAGAAACTTGGCGAAGTACGTATCGTTCTGTAGACGGAAATTCGGCTCGAGAATCATCTCCAGCAAACCTTGGACGTTGTCTTCGCGAGAAGGCCGCTCCATGGTCCTGCCCGTTGCGGCCGACGGCGGCGGCGAGAAGGTATCCGGCGGCAGGTGGCCCGCACTGCGCGAGCGCTACGTCTATGACGAAGCGCGCTAATTAATACGAGATGCCGAGACTTGCGAGACACGCACGGCAGAGCGCGGTCGGCGCAACCGGGCACTGCCCCACAGGCAAACGAATCTAACAAACCGAACAAACCCAACAAATCCGAAATCTTCCAAACTGTCGGAGGAGGGACGCATTTCGTCACGGTCTCGGAAGAGGGCGTGTTTGATTACAGCTGTTCCGAGTTATGCAATAATAAATAAGGTATATTGTTATGTACCTCCGTACCACATACCAGATTACCAGACTAACAAGCGCTGGCTAATAACGGTTTTGTTCGTGTCCACCTCCACAATCGTAGGCATGACCAGAGACAACCCAATGCAAAAATCGTTAATACAGCAAAATAACATTTTTCAGTTGAAAACTAAGTCGCACAAGTACGCTCTCTACAATTATATTCTGAACCTAAATTCATTATTACAAGTGAAAATAGTATTAGAGATTATATTCCTTTTTTAAGGATTATCAAAAAATCAGTAAAGGAAAACGAGACGAAGCTTCTAGATTTTTCATATGTATTTTGTATTAAAGTTTACAACATATAAATTAATTAACACATAATTCACATTGGGACGCTAATTGACAATATCAAACAAAGGCTCCTTTAAAATAGGTATATATGCTATCAACAACAAAGTAAAATGTAAAAAGCTCGGCCGTTCTTTCGTTTGCATTGCCGCCTCGAGACATTCTTAGTGTAAAGCATTTGTTGCGTATTATTGTCATTCTCATAAGCATCTTTCTACGTTTACTTGTGGAACAAAGTCGTCGTTTTCGAGAATAAGTTGGCTGCTGAATCCGCACCGCGGTCCGCTTCTTTGGCGGCTTGTTCTCTCGCGTTGCCCAAAAAGCTCTCGGCGCTCTGCTTGGAGTGGTCGAAGAAACCGCCCACGCTTTTGAGCGTATTGCTAACGGCGTCTTCAACATTGTGCCGAGTTTGATCTGCGGCAGCTGCAGCGCTCTTCATTTGATTGTCGATCGCCTCGCCAACGTGCTTGGCATTTTCGGCCATTGCGTGTTTGGTTTGGTCCGCGTATTGCGCTGCGCTGCTGGCTCCGGCTGCAACATTTTCGGCCACTGCCCTCTGGGAGTGCTCCAAAGATTTGCCCACGGCGTCGACGCTGGATTTGAGACCCTCGGCCATGGCATCGCGTTTATCCGAGACGGAGTGTGCGACGTTTGATGTGGCCGTTTTCAAACCTTCGAAAGCCGATTTTGACTTTTCTTGTGCTGAATGGCCCACATCAGACAGCGTGCCACCGATGGCGTTGGTCGTACTTTGGATGCCGGCGGCTACGTCGTTCTTCTTTTCAGCGGCGTAGTCCGAAACGCTGTGGGCCGATTCTCCGACGGATTTTGCGAGCGACGACATTTTGTCTCCGGTGGCTTTGCTTAAATCTGACGCCTTTTCGCAGACAGCATCTTTAGCACTTGCTGCAAACTCGCCAGTTGCTTTACCAGCGTTCCACAATCCATCGGCCGCTGCTTGACGTTTCTCTTCAGCAGCGTTGGCAGCATCGGCGAGTTTCTCTGTTGCAGCTTGCCCAACATTTCTCAGACCTTGGACAGCCGCTTCACGTTTCCCTTCGACAGCTTTAGCAGCATCGAATAGTTTCTCGGATGCAGCTTGTCCAACGTGCTTTAAGCCATCGGCAGCGGCTTGACGTTTCTCGTCAGCAGCTTTGGCGGCATCCGAAAGTTTCTGAGAAGCGGCCTCTCCGAAGTTGCTCAAGCCATCAGCAGCGGCTTGGCGTTTCTTTTCGGCGGCCTTGGCAGCATCTGAAAGCTTTTCCGAAGCAGCTTGGCCAACGTTCTTTAAACTATCAGCAGCGGCTTGGCGTTGCTCTTCGGCAGCTTTAGCGGCGCCGGAAAGTTTCTCAGCAGCGGCTTGCCCAAAGTTGCTCAATCCTTCAGCAGCAGCTTGACGTTTCTCTTCAGCTGCTTTTCCAATGCTCGACATTGTATCACCCACACTGTCTTTGGCTTGAGTCAAACCTTCTGCCATAGCTTGGCGGTTTTCTGCCGCTGCCCTGGCAGCATCGGCGAGTTTGTCAGAAGCCGCTTGACCAACATTCCTTAAACCTTCAGCAGCAGCTTGGCGTTTTTCTTCAGTAACCTTAGCCGCATTCGTCAAGTTCTGTCCAATAGACGATCCAATATTCTTCGCGCCAGCCCCCGTCGAACTTAAACCTGCCGCCAAGGTATTTTTAGCATTTGCAGCGCATTGCCCTGCATTATCCATGGCTCTGTGCATGCCATCCGCGGCCCTCTGGCGTTTTGCTTCAACGGCCTTGGTCGCATCGGACAAAATCTCATCTGTCGCAGCCGCCGCCCCGCGAATTTTCTCAACAGTGGCTTCTGTCTTTTCAGCTGCAAACGCAGACACATTGCCAGCCGCTGCGTTCATGCCATCTGCAATTTCATGACGCCTTGCATCAACAGTTTTGCCAAAATTGGACAGTCCAGTTGACAAATCATTTCTCTTATCTTCGGCAAACTGGTACACGTCGCCGGCTGTAGAAGAAATGCCACCCGCAAGCGCGTTCTTCTTCTCTTCGGCAGCAGAGATGATATTACCAAACCCCTGCTGCATTGCAGTTTTAGCGTCGTCCGCAGCTTTGCCCGCACTAGAGAAAGCGCCGTGCACTCCAGATGCCAACGCATCGCGTTTCTCCGCGGCAAAAGCGTTCACATTTCCAGCAGTAGTGGAAAGGCCTTCGACCGCCGCATTTCTCTTGGCTTGCGCAGCATTACCAAAATCAGACAGTTTATCCCCGGCACCAGCTGCAGCTGCTTGAATGCCTGCAGCCAAAGCGTCTCGTTTATCACAAACGAATTCGCTTGCATTGCCTGCAGCTTTCGAAAGTCCTTCTGTCATCACATCCTTTTTATGTTGTGCAGCATTGGCTGCGTCACCTAATTTCTCGCCAGTCGCAGAGACGGCTCCTTGGACACCAGCAGCCCACGCTGCGCCTTTCTGATTGGCACTATCGCGAAGATTACGCGCTCCTTGTTCCATAGATGTTTTGGCATCTTCAGCTGCCTTGCCAGCAGAAGTCATAGCTTCCTGGATGCCTTCGGCCGCGGCGTTTTTCTTCTCTTTTGCGAAGTCCGCAACGTTGCAGGCAGCTGTGTTAATATTCGCAGCTGCCACTTGGCGTTTCTCGTCGGCTGATTTTCCCAAATCAGACAATCTCTCCCCTGCTGATGCAATACCATGATGGATACCTTCCCCCACGACTTGCTTCTTTTCACTGGCGTACTGTCCAATATCAGAGAGTTTCTGACCAGCTGAGTCGGCAACGCGCTTGGCGTCATCGCTGAAATTATTTTTCTGATGCTCGAGATACTTGCCAGTGTTGGCAATTCCTTTGGAAATTCCTTCACGGACGTCAGTCATTTGCCTTTCTGCAGATTTCCTCGCTTCGGAAAGAGATTCGCTGACGTTAGCAGCAGTTCTGTTTAAGCCCTCTTTGATATCTTCATTCTTCTTCTGAACAACTGCTGCGGAGCTGTCAAACTTATCCTGGACGCCTTTGGCAATCTCCTCGCCCTTGTGGCTAATGTTCTGCGACGTACTCTTAAGTCCTTCCATGGCATCTTGCTTCTTTTGATCGACAGATTTGCCAAACTCGGCCACACCGTCCTTCACAGACTGTCCAATCGCAGAAGCCGTGTCATCAGCAGCAACTTTGGCGTCACGCATTTGGTTTCCGAAACCCTTCAGTCCCTCATTAACAGACTGACCAATTGAAGAAGCTTTGTTATCAGCGGCTGTTTTTGCATTGTCAATCTTACTGCCAAGGGATTTCATTCCATCGTTGAAACCCTTCTCTCCGTCATCGACTTTGCCTCCAATTGCGCATGCGACGTCGTGAACGGACTCACTCGCGGATACTTTAGCGTCACGCATTTGATGTCCCAAAGTCCTCACGCCTTCGTGAAAACGTTTGTTGGTTTCGTCGAATTTCTCCTCAATCTTGGTGCCGGTTGCGTGCACCTTGTCGTCGACGGTCTTCCCGGCTGATCTAATGCCTCCAACGGCAGCATCTTTGGCATCCCCAACCGATTTCTTCGTGCCGTCGACAGCTTTGCCACTCTGTTCCAGCGATTCCTTCCACTTGCTGTCTGCTGACTCGGCAACGGCCTTGAGGCCAGTAGCAACTTCGTCCTTCGTGTCAGAAACCGAATCCTTGACGTACCAAGCCGTCCTGCTAACAGCGTCGCCGGTCTGTTTCGTTTTGTTGTCCACAGCCGCGCCGGCGTTGGCCAGTCCTTCGGCGGCCTTGTTCGCCGCCTTGTGCAGTCCTTCGTTAATATCTTTAGCGGCATCTTTCGCGGCTTGGGTCGCATCCTTTGCCGTTTCGCGCAACTCGTCCTGGACAGACGTGCCGACATTTTTTGCTTCTAGCGCTGCAACATTTATCGCGTTATGAACATGTTAGCGTGCCTAAGAGATAATTGCTCAGGTGGTTACCTGTGCTTTTCGCCAAATCGCTTGCCGCCGCCGCAGTAGCCGCAACCTGCTCGTCGGCGGCCTTGGCCTGCTCGTCGACGGCTTCGACGGCGTCGTTACGCTTTCTGGAAAACGCCGAGCCGATTTTGCAGCCGAGGCTCCTCAATGAAGCTAGAACAGATCGATTCCAAACATTAGTCGCACGCTAAACACACGACGCCCACAGTGGAGTTCGCGCTGGGCATGCGATCGCACAACGAGCGCGTGCCACTTGCGGTAATTTTCGCCGCTCGAGTCTAGCGCAAATCCGTGACCTGGGCCAGAAATAGGTCTCGCGCACGTCGCCCGTCGAAAAGTTCCTTTTCAATTGTCGCGTCGAGTGCCGCAAGCGCGGAAAGCGTGGAGTAGACGATGCTAAACCATTCCAGACGCGCCGACGATGCCAAAAACTGCATCGCGCCTTATTCGTTCGCAAACCGCGTGGTGCGCGGTATTTTTAGCGATCGCATGCGCGCGACGAGCGATCGGAGAAGAAACTTCGCCTCGACACGCCTGTCGATACGCCGCCATCCGCCCATTTGGGGCGCCGATTTTGTTTGCGTGCGCGTTAAAAATAAACAATTTCTATGTCATGAGATCATTGCTAGGCATGGAAGCATAAAGCAAGGTCAGCCGCCGCAGAAAACGCACGCGACTGACGCGGTGCTAATGCGCAACGTGCGCAACGTCGCGGCCGGATGACATCAGATACATGAAACACGTCGGCGTTTCGGTGCGGCGCGAACCTGCGATCGGAAAGAAAAGCGCCCGGTGATGCAATGCGGCAATTCGTTCGGAAATGACGAACGACGTTATTCCTGGAGATGATATTGTTGCTGCGACGCGAAGCCCGAATGTTTTTCGAGAAATCACGTCGCAATTATCGCGGCGTTACCGTTCGAGTGCGCGAAAACTCAGCGCTCGGAACTGAAACCGCGAGGCAATTATTTCCTAAGCGCGCAAAAACGTGTTCGCGCGATGGCGATATAATAATCGCGGCAGTCGATAATTGCGCGCCGCGCGGAAAAACGATAAAGCACTATTGTTAATTAATCAATTCGGCCGCTCGAATTCGGCTCGGAAGCGCGGTGGCGTGTGCGAATGAGTTCGGAATTTACATGAAATCACGCTGCAAAATTAGAACGTTCTGCGAAGAAAACCGAAATAGAAATGCAACTGGTTGTCGGCGGCGCGCGCATTTTTATCCGAAACCGAGCGATTTTCGAACGTCGCTCAAGACTCAAGACTGAAGACCTCTGACATCATCCGTTTCCGCGCCGCGCGGAGCTTAAGTTTAGGCACTGCGCAGTTGCGCACGAAACAAAAGCCGCAATCGACCGAAATAGCTGAATTTATTATTCGACATTCCGTTCGAGGTGCGCAGCGCGTCGAACGCGCGCGGACGGCTCAAGTCGGAGCTAGCGAATCGCAACAGTGACTTCGGCCGGCAAACAATAACCGATTCAAGAGATTTCAATGAGTTCGACATGCACTGACGTTTCGCGTGCGGGCAAAAACCGCTCGTCGAGCATGCATGCACGCGGACGTCACGCAAGAAAACCAACGAATTGTCTTACCTGCGAACGAGGAAAACATCTTTGCACGTCTTCTGCGCCGACTTGGTCGCGAGTCGCACCACGCGTAATGCCGCTGCACTTGGCTGAGGTCCACGAGCAACTTCGAGTGGTGTCACTTGGCGATCGACCGACGACGCATCAATGCGCGGATTGACTTTAATTGGACGAACGGCGCGGCGCGCGATCCTCGCGGGGCGCGCTAAGAGACGAAACAGACGGGCGCTCGGCGGGTCTGCGAGTGCGGCGTCGACTAAAAATAATATTAATTTATAATTGTTGGCGCGCGGTCGGCGGCCGAGCGCGGCGTGCTCGATCCGCGCGACCGCTCTTTTTCCGCCGCCGCGCCGACTGACCTTTTCGGCGCGACTATTTCGAACGTCCGCGACGCCCGACGTCAAGGCGGCTGGCGTCTTCGTCGTTTCCGGACTCGCGTCGCTTCGAGGAGAAGTAACACGGGATTGCGCTGGACACAAAACGACTGATGAAAGTAACGCAACGCCGTTGATTGCTAAAGAGTAATTTTATTACGTCTTTATTCACAATTTGCACACTTTATGTTCGGTCAATGTAAGTATAATAATATAAGTATAATAAACGCAGAAACACATAACAATTAAAGCTGCGAATTGAGTAAACAGTTGGGTAAACTTGTAACACGAATCATACACGCCTGATGCAATCAGGACTCGAACGGTAGACAACAAAGACACCGGACAACGAACGGAGTGACAAAAACGTACAAAAACTTACTCCAATAATAATCACTTTGTGTCTAAAATACGTCTCCTCTCGTCCGCCAATCAATCATTATCAAATATCATCAAACATCTTCGCAATGTTATAAACTTTCCAGTATCGTCGTCGCAACTTGAAATGCAATCGCTATCTACGTTCATTCATTATCGTTTATTAATAATTTATGTACTAACCGTTTATTCGTTATGTTTAATAACAATTTCATAAATTTTAAATGGAAGCATTCAACTTTCTTTGCTGTACTTAGTTTGTGTACGTGTGTGTCGAGAATCAAAGCAAGTGTCGATCGAATCGCCCTCAACGTTTTGACGTTAAATAGAGATATAATTGTTTGTTTATTCGTTTCGCTTTTGATTGTTTTCTAGTATTAGTGTTCCTCTCTTCTATGAAAAAATAAATATAGTGCTACATCTTCATCTTGTTACATCTGCGATAATCACAAAGTTTTATTCGTCGCGCAACATCCTCCGCCGCATCCTATCAATATCATACATTAACAATTTGTACTTTCGTGTTTCCAATAAATACGCATCGCTCGCCAACGGGCTAGCGGTGACAAGCGATTTACAAAAATAGTTGTGTGGAGTGTGTCGCTCGGGAAAATGACTAGAAACTTGTTGCGAGTAACTGAACCGACTGCGACCGACGACACGACGCCAGAAGCGGATTATATCGCGGCGCGCGCTATCTGCGCGCGGTTTAAGAAAATAACGCTTCGTATCTACTTCGTTCGCTCGTGGGGCTGCTGCTGCTGGAGGGCCGCATCGCCCTGATTAAAGTTACGTCGCACAGGCGCGCGTCGACGCAGCGACGCAGTGCGTTGTTTGATTCGAATCGCGATCGGAAGAACAACCGAGAACAACCACTGAGCGTTACATTTCCGTGCGCCTGCTTCGCTCGGCATCGCCGCCGCGTGCGCTCGCGTGTTGTTTAGTAGTTGGATGGAAGGAATGTGACGTCGTGACATTGATCTCTTAATTCGAGTAAAACGTATTGTGCACTTGCATTACTTATCGCTTGTCTATGTATCCTTAGTAAATGTACAATATACGTAGGTATAATAATTAGAATTCTCGAACGCGCATTAAATGTAAGTTTAATACTTCATATCATTGTAATGGTTTAAAATCATGTACTTGTCGATACAGTGAGCAAATGTTTCGTCACGTTTCATGCTCCATGTCTCGTCGCACGTGGAATAAAAAACGGCGCGTCCGCGCGACCTCGCGTTAAAAAACCGTTCACATGTAAAATATAAACGTACCTAACTAATAATACTGATTCCATCGTGTATATTTACTTGGTTTGGTATCAATTTGGTGTCGCGTCTCGCAGCATCCGGCGGCACCGGAGTACACACAGCCGCGCCAATCGATAATTTGGCTCGTTTTTCTGGTGGCGCGGTGTCGGTGCAGGGTGCATGTCGGTGGTCAGTGTGCATGAACCCTCCGTGCCCGCATGCTCTAGTCTGCCAGTCGGCTAGTCGCGACAGGCGCTATTAATAGGCGCGCTCGGCGGCGGCGGCGGCGGCGGCCGGGCTGCAGTCATAGCATGCACTGCCACGCGGAGTCGCGCTCTCTTTTCGTCACCCAAAAGAGATGGAAGGAGCAACAACAAACAGAAGAGCAAATGAGGCGTATGTACAGACGCGTGATGAGGTGGGCGAGCGGCTGGCGCCGGCCGCGCCGCCGCACTACCTGAGGACGAGCACGCGGCCGACGGCGGCGGCGGCGACGGCGCGCCGGAAGGTGGAAACGGAAAGCTACGCGACTACGCTGCACGCAAGCTACGGTGGCGGCCGGAGGGCGGCCGACGCCAGGAAACGAGCAATGAAATCATTTCTTAGCTAGGTAGTCCGCACAGTTGTGGTAGTAGCGGATGTTACCGTTAAACTTGTACTCGAACGTGTCGCCCTTACAATAGTAGCACATACCGTACGGCGGGTGGTCCTTGATCTCCTCCTTGAAGTGCATCTTCAGCGAGAGGTTCGTCGGCGCGATGTAGATCTTGCACGTCGAGCAGAAGTAGTGGTGCTCGCTCTCGTACTTCTTCATCTCCTCCTCGTCCTCGGGCTTCATCAGGAAGCGCGGGTGCACGGCGTCGGCCTCCGTGCGCGACTTCTTCAGCTTGCCCTTCTTCTTCTTGTCCATCGAGTTGCCGCCGCACAGGCAATCTATGTTGGCGGCGGAGGCGAGCGGGGCGCGGCTGCGAGCTGGGGCGCGCTCGACGGGGTGCGCCGGTGGCGGTGTCGGGCGCGGCGCGCTGCTGGCGGTGGGACGCGGCCGCCGCCTGGAGAGCGCCGTTCGGAGCGAGGTCGCCGTTGCGAGCTGCGTGCGCGCTGGACTTGGCTTTTTAGGTTAATGATTGGAAACAGTTGACGGCCGAGATTATGTAAGCGCGCCAAGCCATCTGGCGGCGCGCGCGCGACCGAGCCGCCCGCACCTGCGCACGCTCGCCGCCCCCGCCGCCGCCGCCGGCCGTCGCATGAATTATGCGGCTCGGCCGATTCGAATGGCTAAAAATACGTTCGCCTTTTGTTCTTCCGGCGCGATGCAACGCGTCCTCGCGCGCCGCCCCCGGATGCAATTACGCCGCTAATTGGAACGTTTTCGGTCACGACACCGCCTACTTTAAAACTCGCCTTCCTTCGCCGCGTCGCCACTTATGCATGTGCGAGCGCATGCGTTCGATTTTCCGATTTTGGGGCGTTGTATGCCGCCGCCGCGCGCCCAACCCACCCCCAACCTGCGAAGCCTTTCCTGGCGTTTCAAGGTCCCTCGGCGGTCCGCCGGCCCTGCTAGCGCCTGCCAGCAACATGAGCGCAGCGAGCACGTGTCGGACGCCACACGGCGAGGTTAAAGCGCGCATCTTCGTAGGAGCGGCCGGTCGCGCACGCCACTCGTCGAGACTTCTACGCGATACCGCTCCGAAGCATGAGCGACCTAGTTGAGACCCAAGAAACGGCCGCGCCGGCCGACGAATTGCGACCGAATGTCAAGGATGAACCGGACGTCGCCGAAAACCGCGCCGCGAACGACACGAACCCTTTGGCCTACCTGGAACGCGACGAATTCAGCGCGGAGAGGTTCAAAATCGAAGTGAAAAATCTCCCCAAATACTACGGCATTCATGTAAATGCGCTGCCAACGCAATAACGTCGCCAGCTAATGGCACTTGTTTGTTTACGATCAGGAATTGAAGAAGCTCATTAACCAAACGCTCCAATTGAACAGCGCCAAGCTAAAGCAGCCCTTCAGGAACGCCAGATACACGTTCGTTTGCTTCCACAACGACGAGGAGAGGGCCAAAGCCATTGAAGTGCTCAACCGAACGTTTTGGAAGGGAGTGCAATTGACTGCGACGGTAAAACTATTGTTCGAATGTTCAAACAGAGCGATCATAATTTGCCTTATGTAGGCAGCTAAACCCACGGCGGATCCTCTACTGAAGAAAAGAAAGGAGGAACAACAAGGTGGACATAAGAAGAAAGCAGCCAAACTAGACATTCCAATTCAACAGCAATTACAGGAACAAACTACTCCATTGTACAAACTTCCCTACGAAGAGCAATTGTCTCAGAAGCAGGCCGAAATCAAAGTGATTCTCAAAAACCTAGGCAGACAATTGTACAAGAATGAGCCCATTCGCAATTGGGTGCGGAGGCAGCAAGACAAGCACGATGGACTGCCCTGCGAGCTTCTGGACGTTAAATTTTCTTCAATTGTTGATGGGTTTGTTCCAAATCATAGATATGTTTGTGTTAACAGTGTTTTTCATGTACCAACAGTGATGGTTAATGAATTAAAGCATGATTACTCATTGATTGTATGTAATGCATGACTTTCATTGAAACTTAAATCCATAAAAGGAAAACACCGAGGTCGACGTCTAATTCGCAAATGTTAACGATTGTTTTTCTACTTCGGTTTGCCAGCTATCGAAACAAATGCGAGTTCACGATCGGATTGCGGCCCGATACGAAAGAGAAAACGGTCGGCTTCCGCATCGGATGCTATGCCGATGGTAGCGTCGGCGTCGGACCCATCGACGATTTGCTTCACGTGCCGGCGGCGATGAAAACCGTCGCGAAAATCTTCGAGTCGTTCGTCAAGTCGTCGCCGCACGGCGTGTTCAATCCGATCGACCAGTCCGGGCAATTCAAACAATTGACCGTGCGCACTGCAACGGATCAACTCATGCTGATCGTCGGCGTATCGCCGAAAGGTCTGTCGGAGGAACAGGTCGACGCGTTGAAGCAAGACCTAATCGAGTTCTTCTTCAACGGCGACGGCAAGGACGCCAAGCTAACGTCCTTGTACTATCAGCCGCTCGTGAAAAAGACGTCGAACGACGACGATTGTTGCAAGCCGGTGCATTTGGCCGGCGACACGCACATTTACGAAACGCTGTTAGGCCTGAAGTTTCGAATCTCGGCCGAGGCGTTTTTTCAAGTGAACACCAAGTGTGCCGAGGTCCTTTACCAGACCGCGATGGAATTGGCCGATATTCAAACGAGCAGCACCGTCGTCGACGTTTGCTGCGGCACCGGAACGATCGGCCTGTGCTGCGCGTCCAAGTGCGATCAGGTCCTCGGCCTGGAGATCATTCCGCAGGCAATCGAAGACGCGAAAATCAACGCCGCCGCCAACAACGTCGAGAATGCGGAATTCTTTTGCGGCAAAGCCGAGGATATCCTCTACTCGGTGGTGACGCGCGCACGCAACGCGGACGTTATCGCCATCATAGACCCGCCACGTGCCGGCTTACGTAAGTAATTGCCCGGCGTGCGCTAATCGCGTCGGCGATAAATCGCCGCGTGCGTTCTAACTTGTGGCGCTTTTTTTTTGCCGTGTATCTGATGATTCAGTTGTTGCGCATAACGCGCGCGCGGCCCGGCCGGGTTTTTCGCTGCGACATTGTGACGTAATAGAACTAATGAGATTTATTGCCTTGCAGATAAACAAGCCATAACGGCGCTGCGCAAGGTGGATAGGATCAAGAAAATGGTTTTCATTGCGTGCAATCCGAGGAGGTCGTGCGACAACTTCGTCGACTTTGCGCGCCCGCCGTCGAAAACCATCTACGGCGCGCCCTTCGTGCCCACGAAGGCCGTCATGGTCGACATGTTCCCGTACACGCATCACTCGGAGCTGGTCGTGCAGCTGCAAAGGTTCGACGTGGTGCAAGTGGAGCAGACGGGCCTGCTGCCCGAGGCCGTCGATGCCGAGAGCTGATTTCGGGGTAATTAGACAAATCATGTTATAACTGTCTGTTGTAGGCTCGAGGCTGTTTCATGTTTTGACAATAAAGTGCTCGCATCAAGTACAAAGTATTTATTGAAACATTGATTTGAATTCAAAGAACAGAAATGAAATTGTTGATATTATCTTTCGGCCAAAAATGTGTATCGTATAAGTTGAAGCAGCTTCTGCAGACGTGTGTCGGTAGTGCTGGAGGACGTTCTCACTTGGTCCAGACGTTAAACTTGGGGAACACGCCAAAACGCCCCATGCACCACCCTTCCCACAAGCCGTCCAGGTCGAAAGGCAATTTGTTGGTAATATAAACCAGATCGCCCTTCACCATGGGCAAATGCGTGCGATCCTCGGGAGCATAGGTCGTCATCGCCATAGCTGAAAACATTGCAAAAATGATTACAGCCAACTGCCTACTCGTCGTACTTTCCTCTACCTGGCTGCATGTACTGCGTGGGCGTTAGAGCACTGCGTGATTTTTTAGGCACCGCGCGAATCGTCTCGTTGTAAAGTAGATAGCCTTCCTTGAGGATGTGCGGCACGAATAAAGCCGCTGCGGCGAGCTGCTGCGTCCGCATTTGCACTTTAAAGAAATCGTCGGTGAGCACATCGTCCAAGTAAAACGGCTGACAATTGGTAACGTAGATGATCGGAATCACGACGTTGGAGATCTCCTCGACTAGATTAACCAATGTGCAAAACTCCAGGATGTCCAACAGGTCGTCGACATTAAGAATGATCATGCGTCTCCAACGAAACATATTGCCGGCCTCGACCAAGCGTCGCACGCAGTTCGCGCCCGCGACGTTGCTGCTGTTCAAAGTCAACGGTTCGTAGCCCGTTGCCTTGACGATGGTTTCGCAGTACTTAACGAGATCGGATTTTAGGGCGCTGAAGATAAGAGCCGACTTGGAATAGGTACTAAGAGGCACGCCGTCGCCGTCGAGCACGTTGCGTGCTGGTCCATGTAACATCGGCCATCTGACGCACCACTGCATCAACTTGACAACTGGCTCGAAGTCGATCAATTCCTCGCCCATTTGAGCGCGATACTGCGTGAAGATAGTCTCGGCCAGGTGCACGTAATCGAGATCCAACATCCAAAACGCCTGGCAATCGCAAGGAAAGTTCTTCGTCCTTACCGATATTTGAGGAAAAACGAACGGTTCGGGACGCAGAGCGTGCAAATCGATCATTTGTTTTACCAACGGATGCAATTCGCCTGCGAGCGGAAGTGCGGCCGCGCCCTCATCGACTTCTGAATTCGACTCTTCGGCAGCCTCAGCTTCGCGATTTAATTTTTCCATAATCTTACTCATTCTAGATTTATGCGGTTGTTTTCCGCGCCTGCTGTTATGGGATTTCTTCTAACGGAATAGAAACAAATGTTAAAAAAGCAACTGAATGACAAAATAAAGTAGAGGACGAATACTACAGAAGAGCTGAATATTGGAGAATAAACACATAATTACAGAGAAAAAGCAGGAAAAAATGGGATAGAAATAAAATGCAAACCAACATATAAATAAATAATTTATGGATATGTAAAGTGCGACGTGTTGTTAACTGATGATTTCGGGATTGGGGTTCACTATAGAACATGGGACTGTTTTAAATCTAATTGTAAGTAAGATATAAACAAACCAGCATAACCCACATTATATAAGAGTCTAGTTAGTGGTACATAACACTTTAACAAACATACAAGCCAAACACTACAAATTCTTACGAAAATGTTCTCCCTTAGCATTTCCTTGACTCTGGCATTAGGTATTTACGAAGATGATGATGATGATAATGTATTCACGTACTATATATTGATGCTTTTGGGAGGAACTGTACATATTTAAAGGTAATCTTTTATTTGTAGGTATTTGAGTTTAACTAAGGAGAATTATTGTTAAAACATACCTTTCCCATGTCTATGAAGTACACTCGCAGATAGAAACAATTGTTAGCTTAGCGGGTCTAACAATTCGTGATTGAAAATGCACAAACCAGCCAAACCAGCCAACGGACCTTTCGCTAGTGCAGACTGAATAGAAGGAACGTGCGCGGCGCGCGAAACACGCGGGAACCGTGCGAGCCAATGCTGCTTGAGGGGTTCCTGCAATTCTGCAATGCATAGGGAGATCGGTGCCCCGCGCAAATCAAAATTGCGGTGCAGGTATAATACATATTCGGACAAATATTCCTGTACAAATGTTCTAACTGGTTATTTGACGTTATGTGTAAAAACGTCTTTCAGTGTTGTCCATCAAATGATTGTTTCTATATTGTTAATAGAAGCATGTTTTTTCCTCCGCCCAAATGATGATTGGCGTAGACGCGTGCATTTCGAAATCACGAAGCAGGCGCGTGTGATAAGCGGTAAATTTAAATCTTTGTAACTTGACTGTAGGCACAGAATGCGAACGCGTGTTTCAAAATGCAACGATTTAAGCAAAATATTAAAGGTACATAAAAAGCGATTCACGAATCATATTTGAACGCTGCATCGAATAATCGCAAACCTGTGGTTATTTTATTTTGCCATGCAGACTGTAATACGCGTTGCAGAGAAAATCTTATGGACCTACTCGTGCTGCTGAAGTAGTTAGTTTATTGTAATGTACGCGGCGCGAGACTGTACTGTACTCTGTACTTTTTGAACTTATTGCACAGATAATGCACAATACCTCATGCTGCAATATTTTATACACCTGCCTTTTCCTTCGCAGCAAATGTGTGCACGCGCCGCAGGTTAAAGGCATTAGCGCCATTTTAAACCATTTGCTACTAGTGTCTTTTCTATAGATTTGTATTAATCGTTCTTGTAATCAAATATTTTGTTGTTAACCATGCGGTGCTGTGTACCTGGTTGCTTTGGGAAATTCGGCATGCATCGTTATCCAAAATGTTCTTTTGTTATGGATCAAATACATAATCTCATGAATGCAGCAATTTTATCAATGGATTGGGGCAATTGGCAATAAAGATTGTTTGACGGATTTTACAAGAGTACCTCTTTGCATTTTTTAAAATGTAGCAAAATTTAAAAATCAAATTAAACTAGCTTAATCGACGCAGAATTGAATGTAGATTCGATTTTATTCAAATTCAAATTTAATATTGCGTTCGAATAGTACGTATAATAATAATTAAATCGACGGTTGTCGGAGGGTTGCCGATGCCAAATACCCTCTTCAATTCCATTTTACTTTTTGCGGAAGCCCAGAGACGCAGAAAAAGGAGCTGTATCAGATATGCATAGTAAATATACATTTATCCACCGCAGTGACAAAAGAGAAGCGCACGAAAAGGTGAATATCAGTGCTAATTAATATACGATTTAAGAGATATATTACCAACTAGGTATGCGTCAACGAACAGATTATAACAGCTAACCTAACTATTAATATGCAGTGAACACTTATTGTAGGAGTATATGCACCGCCCGAAGACGCCAAGGCAGATGAAAAGGAGGAATTCTATGGGACACTCCAAAGCATAATACTAATCTTAGTAGAGGATCTAAATACAGGTACAATCCGAGCAGGGAATAACAAAGTAGTGGCTCAAACGATAACAGACAAAAGCTAATACTTATGCATGCTTGATGAATTAAAAATAGTAACACAATTGGAATGCATATCTAAGGATGAAGTTACTTTTATAGCAATTAGTAAACGAGCATAACAATAAACTAAGGGAAAAGAGAGGCAAGGACATTGCAAACTATATTGGAGGAAGAAGGTGCACCGAGATCTGGTAACTAACAAAAACACTGGTAACCACTTACAAGGACAAAGTAAAAATCTAAAATCCAAGAATGGGAGACCGCCTATATATCAATTAACCAATTTTTGAACTTTTGCAAAACATGCTTTGCAGAATCGCCTGCAACACGCGTTCTAGGGCAAACAGGTATGTGATTGTTACATTGTTATGTAGCAGAAGAGTCAGTCTTTCAATTTCCGTATAATTTATACGCTAATTTCTACCGGAAATAAGTCAATATTGTCGTCGAAATTAACATTTTTTAACTTTTGCAGAACCGCCTATACCAGGAGTTCTAGTGCAGATAGTTTTGCGATTTGTGCGTCATTGTGTTGCAGAAGAGTTGTTCTTTCAATTTCCTTATAACGCATTCCCGAATATCTACCGGAAGTGAGTAAAAATGGTCTTAGAAATTGGTTAATTTTTGAATTTTTCTAAAACATGCTTTACAAAATCGGTTATATCAGGCGATCTAGAGCAGATATTTTCGGAAATTTTATTTCATTTCGTAGATGAACAGTTTGTCTTTCAATTTCAGCATGTTTGATTCTCGAATTTCTACCGGACGTGGGTCAAAATAGCTCTAGAAATTAACCAATTTTTGAACTTTTGCAAAACATGCTAAGCAAAATCGGCTGTAACACGCGTTCTAGGGCAGATAGATTTGCGATTTTTACATCATTGTGTAGCAGAAGAGTTGGTCTTTCATTTTCCGTACGATTTATTTCCAAATTTATACTGAAAGTGGGTCAAAATGGTCCTCGAAATGAACCAATTTTCGAATATTTTTAAAACATGCCCTACAAAATCGGCTATAGCACGCGATCTTGAGCAGATAGTTTCGGATTTTTTATTTCATCTCGTAGACGAAGAGTTTTTCTCTCAATTTCAGCATACTTTATCTTCTAATT
>JAODGE020016343.1:0-24246 GCA_027574965.2 Ecitophya simulans | reverse complement strand
CGCCCACCTGCGTCTCCGAGACACAGGTGGGCGGCGGTGGTGACACCTGCACCACATCGGGGAAGAAGGACAGGTAGGCAAACATCAGCTCCGCCGCCATCCCAACACCATATTCATGTGTCCAGAGACATAAGCGGCACAACTCAGCAATGCTGATGCCACCCTTGACTTGTCTTCCCTCCGCCTCCAGCCACGCCTGCGCGAGCGCCGTCACTCGCCCCTCCAAGACAGCGTGCGTGATTGGAAAGCACAGTACATACTCTTCCTCCTGTGTGATCCAGACGACGCCCGAGATGCCGCCACCATCACCGCCAGCAGCCATCGCGCTCACGTACCGCTGTCGGAGTAGCTCCACCGTCTCGCGCGGGGTCAGCGTGTCCGTGGCGAGGACCTCAATATGCCTCAGGGCCTGGCCCGCGAAGCTGGCGCACTCCGCGCTGCCATTGCCGTCGCCTCTACCCTCACCCAGCCCACCCCCGCGGCCGGCGCCAAGACGCCGCCACGGCAACACACGAGCGAACATGAGGCGGACAACGGCCGCACCAGCCCTGACCCCCTCACACATGGCGGCTTCCTCGCTCATAGCTAGCTCATGCAGCGCCCCCGCCGCCTCCTCCTCAGACTGTGCTCCACCACCGCTATCTGCGCCGACACGATTTCGCTGCGATGCGTAGATGACGGCCCCGCTCCCACCCCTGCTTTCCCTGCGCGAGAGCAGCCAGGATCTTCTCCCCGCATCGTGCCCCTTCGCCTCTTTCCACAGCTGCACGAGGAGCCTGGCGGTCTGGCGACGAGACGTGACCCGCTTCTGCATGCGCAGCACTGTCGGGTTACCAGCGAAGACCAGCAGAAAATACAGTAAAGAGTGGTTGTACATACCCGCGAAGGGCACGCTGGCGTTCCAGCGGAGCAGCATGGCGAGCCGCATCACGGAGATGGGCGTCCCAAGCAGCGACTCACACAGCGGGGCACAGAGGCGGAGGTTAATGTGCTGCATGACACCAGTAGAGGGGTGCTGCTGCGGGAGTTGATCGACGATCAGCCTCCGAAATGACCCCTCAGTAGCCTCGTGCACCCACATGCGCAGCACCGTGTGGCCCTCCCCATGCGCCTCCCTCCAGGAGGTCCCCACGCCGTGCGAGGAGCCAGAGGCTCTCGTATGCGTTGGCGGGGGGTTGGCTCCATCCACCACATGCTGTGCCGCACACCCAAGGAGGTCGTACGGTGCCGAGGGCTGATCAAAGTTACGGATCCACAGCTGCGTCAATGACTGCGCTGAGGGGCCTGCATCGCCCCGTGGAGGTCGCGCCATCGCGGTCACCTCGCGGCGCAGCTCCGCATCGGTGATGGACGACTCAATAAGTACATCTAGTGTGTGAAAGAGAGACCGGGCGTGCGACCAAGATGCGCGCCGGTGGCCACTCCCATCAGCGTAGTTGATCTTCACAAACGTAGCCGAGGGATCCACCACCGCATCACCCGCACTACAATCACTATGAGGGGCCTCCAGCCCACCCTTCCGTGTCACGCGCGTGGCGGTGAGAACAGCGTTCAGCCGTCGTGGATTGTCCACCACATCCCAGGTGGGGAGAAGAATGGAGGGCTGGCATGGATAGCACACAAAACCACCGAACGCGGAGATGCGGAATAGCGGGTCAGAGAGAATCACTCCGAGCGCCATCCACCTCAACACATCCGTTTCCCCCGGCACACATGCGGCCAGACCCGCGTTGGGAAGCTCCCTGTGCACGGGCAAGATGCTACGAGCATAGAGTGTGGTGAAAGCGTTCCCGACCTCCAGTGCGGCCTGCAGCTCTGTCTCTCTACGGTCCCCATGATGAGCCAGTGGACGATGCTGATGACTGGTGCTGAACATCTGCATCGCGTAGCCTGCCCACTCGCACAGATACCGCGTGGTGGGATCAACGGCCGAAGTAGCCAGCTCCTCAATGAGGACATCCGGTGTGTAGGGGTGGGCGGCAAGGAGAACAAGCTGCACCAGTAACGCGCGTACGCGCTGGTGCACGCGCACTGCATGCACCCACTTCCATGGGGCCTCAGACTGCCCAATGAGCTCCGGGGGAATTGGTGGTGGGCTTCGGTAGGACTCCTTCTGCCTGCTGGTCCGCTTGCTCGAGGGCACGGAGGCAACACTGGGAGACTCCGCTTCTTCGGATATGGGTGAGACACACTTGGACGCGTTCCCTCCTCTCTTCCGCGGTGAATGTTGCGCTGCCCTACTGAATGCTGCAACAGCGCGACTACTGCCAAGCTGTCTTAGCGGCACGAATGCGTAACGAAAAGAACCCCCCCTAAGTGCCCGCATCCTTCCCCCCCTTCACGGCCCTCCAACACCAAAGCTATACGGAGGGCTCTCTGCGCAGAAAGTTTGAAAAATCGAGAGGGAGGAGGAGGTGGAGTTAGTGGAGAAGGATCGACCGCACGACACGGATATGGCACGTTGGCACCCCCCATCCTCCGCCCCAGAAGAAGAAGAGAAAAAAGAACATCGAGTAGCCGCTGCCATCGAAGCACTTCTCTACCGCCTTCATCTGTTTTCCTTTTTTCGTGCAAGCACACCTATATATATATATATGTATTTATATACAGTTCTTGTATAACCGTTATGAGCAATCAAATCAACGGGCAAATCCATCTTTGTGAAGTATAATAATGGCCTCGCACTGGAAAAAAAGCAAAGTAAAAAAAAGATAGGTGGTCTCTTCCTTCGCTCTCCCTCTGCATCCTTCTCAGCCTCTCGGGTGGCTACGTGTTGGTGGTGGGCGGTGAAGTGCTGGCGCCTGCCGTCACAGCGGACGTTGATTATCATATGTACATAGGGCCTCCCCCTCAGCCCCGCCACGCAGACGCTCACTCACCGATTTCTGCGAATGGTGGCCAGGCGCTGCATCTTTGTGCTGACTGTGCGATCCACCTCAGCGAACAGCATCCGCTCCTCTTCCGTCAAGTCCTCGTCGTCGCTACCACTGACTGTATTGTCCGGCATGCTCATCCCCCCACCACTGCCCTTCTTGACCTCAAGGGAGGTAGCCTTTGCACTTATATTACTCTGGAGGGGCGGCATTTTCTCCAGCACTACTCTTAATTCTTCCACGAGATCGACTGCGGTGTTCCCTCCGTGCATCAGTGTCGCCGTGCCTCCTCCACGACGGTCTCCCACAGGCCCCTCTTCCTCCTCGTAGCCGTCGCTGTCATCCTCCTCTTCATCATCATCGTCCTCATCGACCCCGCTTCTCCCGCTGCTGTCGCTGGCACTCCCCGCCTGCAGCGAGGTCAGTTGGGCCCTCATGGCGAGCAGATGCCGCGATGGGCACTGTAGTGGAAGGTCGCCCCCGGTCACCCGTTCAATCGCTTCGGCCGCCTCTATAGCATCGCGGATATCGCCACTCTGCAGACTCCGGAGTAGCCTCATGCTGAGCTGGAAGTACTGCTCCTCTTGCTCTGCTGAGAGTGCGCTAGCACTGCCACTTGAGCCCTGCTGCTGTTGCTGTTGTTGGTCAGCCATTGCTGTATGTGTGACCGGCACGTGCGTGTATATGTATATGTGTGTGCGTGTGCCGGCCTGCCCCTAAATTGGCCTCCGGTGTTGTTGCAGCTCTCTTCCCTCTAGCAAGAATGGTAATTCACGAGCAGTTGCTGGGGGACAAGAGGAGAAGGGGAGTTACTGTGAAACATATACGAATACAAGCAACGACAAGAGCACCAGCATACAGAAGTGAAAAAAAAAAGAAAATAAACCACCTTCACCAGGCGCGAATACACATACATGCTATGCACGCAAGCGCGCAGAGAACGGGGGCAGATTTTTCTATTGTTACGATGCCTCTGCCACGTTTGGCATGATTTAACACGAGAAAAATACTTCCGAGAGTACAACACAGGCAGACGACTGAATAAATAAATATACGCTCAATTATGATAGGAAAAGTAAATAATAAAATATAAACTTAAGCTAATAGTACGTCGCAAATACACCGAGTACCAGAAGAGATTACATTCGTGACGCAGCGGGGAGAGGTGGAGATAAAAGAAAAACAACAACCAACGCTTACAATAGTAACCAACAATGATATCAAGCGCCATCATCATCGGAAAAAGGAAGACAAGAGGAACCAGCAGTAACCCGTTTGAATATATAAATCGTTGCACAGGATGACCCAACTGACGGAGAGGGGGAGAGGAGGGGACACTGGCTCACCAGTGGCTAGATACCTCCTCGCTAGAGGCGCGCAGACACCCATGCCTACACACACAGATGCCGCTAATGGCTGTGCTGACTCCGTGCCTTCCGTGCATCCCGCCGCGCACGACGCCCCCGCATAAGCGCCTCCTCGACTGGCCGGGAGCCAAAGACAGCGGGGATGAGGACGGCGAGTGCGCAGAAGTGAAATAGCGCTGTGATGGTGAAGCTGTATTGGTAGCCCTTTGCTGCTGCAATGTAGCCACCAATGGTCGCGCTCCCTGCCCACGTGAAGGAGGAGAAGCTCTCGAAGGCGGACCACTTGGCGCGGTTCTTCTTCTTCACTGCATCCATGATGATCGAGCGCGTCACACCACGCGTACTGTTCATCATGGAATTTCTGAACACGTAAATTGGGAGAAGCACATACAGTGGGAGATGCGTCACGCCCATCAGGAGCATCAGGAACGTCCCGATAAGGCGGGCAATGATGGTGGAGGCGAGTCTGCCGACGTACAACCCACCAAAGTACTGCACGGCGTACGACAGTGCCGCCTGCAGTGGGCACATGAGCAGGTGCGCGGTCATGAGCACTGCGGGTGTGGTGTGATAGTTGTTGACAAAGAAGAGTGGCAGGAAGCGCATGGTCATACCGGACCCAAAGGCGATGAGAAAGTCCACCAGGCACACAAGGTAGGGCACTGCCTCCCACGTGAACAGGAGGTGCATGTAGAATTGCGCCGCATGCTTCATACGCGGGAACATACCAGTCAACTGCTGGTGCTCCGGACGGTAGGCCTCCTTCTCGGCGTCCAACGAGAGCTGCAGCCTCCGGATGGTCTCCCTGCCAGAGAAATCGTCATCATTACCACTAGTTGGGGAGGCGGCGGCAGAGATAGCGGCGTCCACAGGAGACCCGGAGCAGACATCACGCGCCTGCCGCCCCTTGTCGGCATTACCTTCATTGCCAGCATCAAGTCCGTCGGCCGCGTCGGAGGTCCTGCGGGAGGACGCCACCGTCACATGTGCCATCGGCCCGTCATTGGCAGTCGCCATCACCGTGTACATGGCAGACTCAATGTCCTCCTCCAGCTCAGACTCGTCGTGGCGCCGCTGATCCTCCTCCCCCTTCCTGCCTGGATATTGCTTCACCACCCCGGCGTCACTGTCATCGGAGTCACACACCACGACGACATCGGTGCCGCCGCGCAGCTCCCCCTCTTCCTCCTTCAGTGTGTACTTGTCCTTCAACGTACAGAGCGTTAGCATCGCGATGGGGTGTATACACAGGCCCACAACCATCGTCTTGATCATGCTCGACTGCTCCCAGCGGTTGCCCATGTGCATAAGGAGCGCGATTGTCACCAGCAACCCGGTGACCGACGACAAGGTCTGATCCATCCACTTAAGGTTATACACAAAGGCACGGCGCCCGGTTGCCACGCTGTCTGCGAAGATAGCCTCCGTGCCGGTGGCAGCAATACCAGAGTACGTGCCCCACATCACCTGCCCTACATACAGAGCCGCCAGGCTAAGGGCATGGAGGCCGCCAAAGGTGATGATCACAGCAATAAACCCGGCACAGGCCCCGACACGCAGCACCGTCTGCCGCTTCAGCCGATCACCAACGAAGCCGGCGATCACAGCCGCGACCATCTGCGCAACCCCAGAGGCAGCGGACATCCACCCGACGGCTGTGTCGCCGCCCAGCTGCTCAATGAGCACTTGATAGACCTGCTGATTCCAGACACTATAGGCACTGCCATCAATGAAGCAGAAAGCCAGCACGCTCGCGACATTGTACTGCTTCACCACATCCCACTTGCTCGACTCCACGCTCGGTGGTGTGCCGTACACCGGCACCAATGTCACTGCTAACAGCTCGGGAGAGTTCTGGTCCTCTGGGAGCTGCGCATCATGCCCATCGTGACTGTGGTGTGAGGAGGCGCCATTACTGTGCTGCAATCCACCAGTTCTCATGTTGTCTTGGTGTGCGGGCCCCTCAGTGGTTCCACCAAGTCCCATGTGCGCAGTGTTGAGGTGAGTGACTTTTTACACAATATTTGCTTGAAGCTCCTATTTATATAAAGTGTCACGGGAGCAGTCTCGTTTTCTTTCCTTATCCGTGCCGCTGCGATCGATCTCTGTGCGCACGTTCGAATGTACCAGATGGTGCAAAAGATACAACTTAGGTGTGCTCTATCAATAAACAAAACACAAGTATATATATATAGAGAGAAGTATTGTAGAGGTCCGATATTATCTTGCACAGCTAACGTCGCGAGGTGTGTGTGTGTGTGTGTGTGTGCGGGAGTACAAAATGGACAAATTCGTCGAGAGCAAACCGTTGAAGAAAGAAACAGAGGACTGCATTCGGGTGGAGAGAGAAGTGCCAGCGCGCCGTACAAGTCAAGCGCATCGCAGGAAGCCGCCTCTGGTGACAGGAGCGTGCAGGGGACCTTATGGACCTGGACTATTTAGTGGTCATCATCGATTAAACCTGTTACCATGATTCCTCCCTCTTCCCTTTCCCAATCATGATCGTTCAAGCGCACACGCGCTCATATATATATATATATATATATATACTCTTCCATTTTGCCAGCACGTAAAAGAAAGCACATCAGGGAGAGGCATGAAAGAGGGTGAGAAAACCAGTTCGCACATCACGTTCCTTCTTCCACTGCCGACATTATTGTATGAAAGGCAGCAAAACAAAATCATACAAAAGTGAATCCCCCTCTGTAAATGATGAGCGTGTGAATGTGTAAGTGCGGCAGCAGGCGTGAGCATATATATGTTTCTATAAATAATGTGTATATTCAAGTACGAGAAGCAGCGATAAGAAAGGCCGAGACACACAGTTAGATTGTCACGAGTAACACCTGATAAATTGGCATTCGCAGGGGCGAGACGGACTCCGCCCCTTCCTCATGGAGCAAGATGGCAGACCTCCAAGAGCAGGCGGCGCTCTAGTGGCGCGGCGCCAGCCGCGGCAGGGATCAGCAGCGCGATGGCCATAAAGTGGAACAGTGCTGTGATGGTAAATGCGTACTGATAGCTGTGCGAGCTGACGATGTACTCGCCCACCATTGCGCTCCCCGCCCACGTGAAGGAGGAAACACTCTCAAAGGCGGACCATTTGGCACGGCTCTCTTTGGCCACGCAGTCCATGATGACGGACCGCGTCAGGCCCATCACTGCGTTCATGCATGCGTTGCGTCCAATAAAAGCAATCACCATGTAAGGCACATGGCCCGCCGCGCTACCGTGGGACACGCCCATGAGCAGCAGTAGCGTGATGCCGAGGGCACGGGCGGCGATCACGGCCGGGAGGCGCCCGGTGAAGTGCTCACCGACGTACCGCACAACCGTGGACGTGACGGCGGTGAGGCAGGTGGAGGCGAGGTAGGTCAAGTAGAGCCCCACCGGCTTCACCCCACAGTCCTCCACAAAGAAGAGGGGGAAGTACTGCAGTGTCATGCCAGACCCCACCGCCATGAGGAAATCCACGAGGCAGACCAGATACGGCACAGCGCGCCAGCTACAGAGGCAGTGTCGAACACCATACACTGCAGTCGCGTACATGCGTGCCACCCAGCTCCGCCCCAGCTGACGCTCGCTGTGAAGGGCACTCTGGCGCTGCGACCCCTGCGCGAGCAGGTGCCACAGCGGGATACTACCCTCAGAGTAGGTACTGTTGGCCTCCAGACTGCCACTGGGCTGATCGCGCCTCCAACTGGTCACCTCTGTCTCCGCGACTCGCTCCTTGCTTTCCTCATCCCTCTCCTCTAGCACTTCTACTACTAACACCTCGCTGCCTGTCGGTGCCGTCGCTGCACTGTCCGTGACTCCCTCATTCAGTGCGTACCGGTCCTGAAGCTTCCCGAGCAGCGCAAGGGCGACTGGGTGAAGCGCCAAGCCGACCACCATGCCTCTACAGATACTTGTGAGGCTCCACTCATTCCCCAGCCTCCAGAGTACCGCCAGCGCCGCCACATAGCCCACCACGTAGCACAGGGTCTGCACAATCCACTTGAGGTTGTATATGTACGCCCGCTGTCCGGAGGCTACACTGTCCGCAAAGAGAGCCTCAGTGCTGGTGGAGACGGTGCCAACGTACACCCCCCACACCGCCTGCGCCACCACCAGCGCTGGGAGCCACAGTAACACAACGCCGGCGAGGTACAGCGTCGCGGCCGCCACCCCACACGCAGCTGCGATCTGGATCACAAACTGACGAGGGACACGATCGCCCACGTACCCGGCACCAGCAGCGCCGAGGAGCTGCATGATACCACTGACCGCCGCGAGCCAGCCCACCGCCGTGTCCCCGGCGACCTGCTTCACGAGGACGGGGAATAGCTGTGCGCCCCACACGCTGAAACACGCACCGTCGCAGAAGTTGAAGACGATTGTGTACCTGACGTTTCGGTTGGAGAATGGAGTGGGCGCTGTGGGAGGAAGAAGAGCGGTGCTCGCCTGCTCTTGCACACTCGCTTCACTGCTGCTGCTGCTGCTGTGTTTGCTAATGCGGCGAGAGCCTGGCTGCAGGTCTCCCGAATCAGTAAGTGTCATCACCGCTGAGCTGAACGGTCTCTCTCCTTCTCCTTCTCCCTTCAGCATCTATATATAAATGTGTATGCAGATAAGTGCAATCGCTGATGTTGTCTCACTAATTTTCTCCAGATCTTCTAGGACAGCTGCATCGCACGCACACACAGAACGAGCTGATGATACGCGTAAACACCTCATTTAAAATGAAGAAAGAAAACCCAAACAGTAAGGGCAATTAAGTGGGGCTATGCAACGCGATCAGGGCCCTGATGATCACACCCTTCATCATCTAAAAGTAAATAAACCACGTAGGCTGAAGAGAAGGTGGCGGCGATAATTTTGGAAGTTTGGGGATACACAGTGGTCCCCAGCGATACACAAAAAAAGAAAACAAGTGCAGTAGCGGGTGCAAAAAACTCCCCTTCCATCTCCACGTAGAAAAGAAATGAAGAGGCGGGGGGGGGGGGGGGGGGGGGAAGAACTGGTGCACAAGGGAGTAGGGTACACATATCTTTTCGAGATGTATGTACATCACACCCCACCTCCTCCGTTTTCCCTCCTATTCCACCTTCGGCGGGGGAATCTGCCAGTACTGCCCGTATGACTCCGCTACACAGGCGTCCGTGAGCAGCTTCACCATCTCTGCATTCGCCCCAGCGCAGATCGTTGTGTCGCGCGACATGTCAAAGGGCTCGCCTTGGATGTTGGTCACCACCCCACCAGCCTCCGTGACGAGGAGCGCGCCGGCACACACGTCCCAGAGCCTGCCAGCAGGTTCCGCGTAGGCGTCGACACGGCCCGCTGCGAGCTGTGCGAGTGTGGTCACGCAAGACCCGTACATGCGGAGCCCCGGCACCGGGTACCGCGCCAGCACCCCAATCACTCGTCCCGCCGCCTCCACCGCACTGTCGTAGCGCTCTGCTCGCACCCGCGCTCTGCTGGCCGCATCCCCGGCCAACTCCTCCGCGGACAGTCGCACATTGTAAGGGTAGTTGAAGGTCACCAGCGCGTTCTGCGGCTTCGCGACGGTGTTGACGGAGATGCTGGCTGCATTCAAGTAGCAGCCCCGCCCCTTCACAGCGGTGAAGAGCTCCCCAAACATCTCCATTTCTCCCTCCTTTTTCGTGGTGGTTCCGGTGGACACACCACCAAAAGGCGACTGTGGCACCGGCCGGTTGTCTGCCGCTGCGGCGGATGCGAGCACGTGAGTCTCACTAGGTGGGCCCACGGAGGAGGCATTCCCTCGTGCAGCAGACCTGCTGCTTCCAACGAAATCTCCGCCACCTCCGTCCCCGAGACCAGCGTCTGCCACGGCGGCGTTGCTGAGGTACTGCAGTACGCTGGCCCCCGACGCGAGGAAGGGACAGAGCACCACCGCCAGCACCGGGCGCTTCTTGTGAGCGAGGCCGATGCTGACACAGCAGTCTGGGAGGCCGTGGATGAAAGAGGTGGTGCCGTCAATCGGGTCCACAATCCACGTCAGCTCGTCGGTCAGGGGCACGGATGGGCTCAGCTCCTCTGTGATGAAATGAAACGCAATGTGTGGTTTCTCCCTCCGCACCCGGTCACAGTAGCGGCCCAGTTCCTGGATGATGGTGGTGTCGCAAAGCCTGTCATACTCCGTCACAAAGTCAGTTGCGCCATCTTTCGTCTCCAACTGTATTTGAAGTGGTTCCTCAGGGGTTGGGGAGGCCAGTGCCTCTGTCGGGGTCTCTCCGTCCCCATCCTCCTCTTCCTTCTTGCTATTCTTTTTCACTTCTCGCGCAGTCGCCGCTGGAGACCCGCGACCATCCTCCGCTTCCGCTGCCGCAACTGGAAGCGGGAGATTGACCGGTGCATGAGCTGCTGCCACAGCCGCGCGGCGCTGGGCCACTGCAGCCCATATTATCTGTGCCGCCTTGCGTGCGGCTCCCACCGCGGCTGCTAGAGCATCGAGAAGATCGATTTCGATCCCGTCATCATCTATGCCTGACGGCGTGTGGCCCCCCATCCTCACACTCTATATCTGTAGCGCTGCCGGTTTCCCTCTTTTTATGTGTATTCCTTTTTGTACTGTCGCTCCCCTGCCGCTTCGTTCTCCTTGTGCTGTGGTGTATGGAGTGGGTGGGCTTCCCAAATCTCAGTAGCGAGCCGAAAAGATAAATATCCTTTTTTTAATTTGAGTGTGTGTGCGTTGAAGCAGCGCAGTGTTCAAAAGAAAGCCAGCCAAGCGAAAGTATGAGAGTGAGTCCAAGAGGTAATAGGCTTGAAAGCAGCGGAGAGGGATCTGAGGTGGGAGGAAGTCGTGAGTGAGCACGGTCACTTATGCATCAGACCACAGGTGACGAGCCCGCACACACGCAGACACGCACACGCCATGCAACTTGCAAGGATAGCGAAGAGGCGGTGCTCAATAACACATGCGTCTGATTGGAGGGTATGAGAACCCCAAGGGAGTGGTACCTGTACATGCAAAGCTGCACCGCGCGCACCCCCACATGCACACACACGAACCGACCGACACGAGCACAGCTCTACAGTGTTGTGCCCCCCCACGCCCACTTGGACTCCCGCAACGCTGTCATGAGATGCCATCCGCGTGTCCAAACACGGGTGAGTTCACGCCAAGAGATCTGATCATCCACACTTCGCACGTTACCATCAGCGGCAACAGAAGTCAGTCGACCTTGCACACTCCGCGGCGACACGCAACTTATGATACCTTCTTTGGTCCTCTGCACGTTCGGAGCGGGCCCGTGTGGAACACAATGAGTGCCGCCTGAGCAGCGGCACAATTGGCAAGCGTAGCTCTCCAGAACCTCATGCACACAGTCATATCTTTCCAAACGAAGAGGGTGTCTTGCCACACAGTAGTCGAACCCTGCGAAGGGTATGCGGGAGCGCACTGTTGCGTGCTACCAACATAGTTCCATTGATGCAGCAAATGGTTAACACCTTCAACAGGGAAATAAAGGTGCTGTAAATCGGAGTAGCAGCGATGGACGGTCAGCTGCGCAGGTGTCGCTACCCAAAAAACCTCGATAAGCTGAGTAAGTGTGGACACCCAGGCATCGGCTCTAACCTTGATGTCATGCAAATAGGTGCTTTATGTGTGTGTATCTACTCCCCTCTATGTTCCTTCTTTTTTTTTAACAAAGGGCGAGCACTTTGGTTCCGCTTTTCACACGTGTCTATAGAGGTTTCTCCAGTGACATTGGCAACTCAAGACACACACTCTCGCTTTGCTGCCTTTCACTGCTGAATCTACAGTTTTGACCTCTGCGGTAAGTGCATGGTTTCTCGGAGCTTTGCATCAGACAAAAAATAATAATAAATAACAACCACCATAATTATGGAGAAAGGAAATCAAGTGTGGAAGAGAAAAGAAGGTGCGTATCATGAGGAGTGAGACAAATGATGTAAAGCCTGCACTATCGAACAGAGAGAGAGAGTGAAGGCTGCTGCCTCCTTGTTATCAGCTTATTTATGACCTTTCCATAGCCCCCACTAGAGGGGAGGTTGTTGTTCGCCTCTCCACGGTGTCAGGGATACTGCTTTTTTTCTCTTTCAACTGTATTTCCTTCTCGTGCAAACTGCATTGGCACCACCTGCTGCCATTACAGCTCATAAGTGTAGTTTCGCGCACCTGGTAACTGCAAAAAGTGGCCTCCCGTTTCAACACTACAGTCACGCACACGACAGATACGGTGTGTGTGTGTGGTTTACGGAGGGGAAAAAAGTGCTTCCCACTAGTAATGAAAAAAAAAATATGATCATCAACATTTTTTTAATAGAAAAGAGCGAGGCGTGCTGTAACTGTGGTATATATATATATTTATTTATATACACATACCGACATACACAAATGCATGCATGAATGTATATTTTGATTGTCCCGAATAGCCCTCCTCTCTTATTTAATGGAAACAATAGGTTTAATATAAAGGTACTGACCCAATATAGTAATGTTAGCAAGAACAAACAACAACGAAGAAATAATAATAATAAAAACAACATATCAACTACTAAAGTGAGATTGATAGTGATGTACAGTCTCCCTCTCACGTCAATGTGGAACACCGCATATGCGCGGTGAGACTGGTGCGTGAATGTGGTCGGATTTATCATTCATTGGAGGGGTGAATGAAAGGAAGGGGGAAAAAGAAGAGAGAATGCCTCTATTAATCGGTCTCACTCGCCTACCCCACCTCTCCCACCCTCTCTCTCACATACAGAGACAAAACATGCACTCTCTATCTCTGGAGTGATCCTCTTCTCTTTGTTCCCTCTCAAACTCATCCTCTCAGTGGGTTTCTCCGCTCTCATTGCTTTCATGAGAACGAAACCACACGAGCAAACCACGAAATTTATACACAACACACATTACAAGTGACACACAGATGTTACTTCTTTTACGAAAAAAAAAACTAAGCGCCTTTCCCTATTCGTGGCGCACTACTTTTCTCTCTTTGTTTTCTTTCTGTTTCTTCCTTCGATGCGGTCTTTCTTCAAACTACGTACAAAGAATACTACACAAGATGTGTGGCGGCGGTCTTTCTGGAGAGAGAGAGAGTACAAATAGAATTGCGAAGATGTACAGACATTGTACAAGAAAAAAAAATATATATACTGGACGTACGGTTTGCCCTCCCACATCCCCCTCCCCCTAGCAATCCTTGCGCGCGCACATATACACCAGCCAATTTTTTCTCCCCCTTTTTCCTGCGCGCGCGCACACACACACAGAAAGAGATCATAACATCCTGTTGACGATGACGATCTCTCAGAACAAAAAAACAGAAAAAAAAGAGGAACGGAGCGTAGGGAGAGGGGGCCAACCCCGTTGCTCACCAGCAGTTGAACGCAATCTTCAGAAGTTTGAACCTACTAATCATATTGGATAGCAAAAAAACAACAAAAAAAACAAAAGTAATATATTTCTGCACGTACACGTGCGTATATTTTCCTCCTCTCTCGGTATATATATATAAGCACGCATAGATTTATCTTTCCGATTGCTTATGTGCTGCATGTTTCAGCACTCTAATGGAGCCTCGGCGACAGTAATGGTGAACATGATGCATAAATATAAGTATGAATATATATTCAACTATTAGCTACCTATCTTTTACTGGATGTTAACGCTTTCAATAATCACCTTGACACATCAGGGCTTTCTCCTTCCTCTTTCCTCACACTATACATGTCAGCGAGAAAAAAAAGAAACGCAAAAGTGAAGTGCTATGGTGAACGCGCAACTGTGCATGAAACTCTGCTTTCAAGCACGGCAACAATGGGCAGTCATACCAAACACTGTAGAGTTCGAAAGAAAGAATAAACAAAATGAAATACGAGCGCGATGGATGGGTGGGTGTGCGTGCCTGTGCGCAGTCTTCCTCATCCTCCTCGCCTTCCTTCGTTTCGATATTCTCATGGTGACTTGCCCTCTTCTTTCACATCCTCTGTGTGTCGCTCCTTATCCCTAGCTCACCACACTAACGATTGCGCTGCTGGCTGATGTGGGCGTTAGTGTCCACGTCGATCGTGGAGCACGGGGTCGCGGAGGGTGCGCGGTCCTCTGGGGTCGGGACGTTCTCGGGCGCGGGGGCTGTACGTGTGTTCACAGGCTCCGTGGCGCCCACATCAGCGCTGTCATCGTCACTGCTGCTAAAGTAGGCGTTGGTGGGGGTCGCGATGGAGTTCATCGGCGTGCTCGCGGCGTCGGAGATCTCGTCGTTGCTACGGGCGGAGGCGATGGCGCGTGGGGTGGCGACACGGTTCTGCAGGTTCTTCACAAAAGTAAGCTTACCGCGACGCTGCTCGCCCTGGATGTAGAGCGAGATACCGCCAATGATGCGGAGACCCAACTGGTACACAATCAGAGAGACAAAGGTTTGCCAGTAGTGCCAGTTGGAGAAGCCCATCTGCTGGATGACCGCGTGGCCGTCAGCGTAGCGGCAGTCGGCATTGACAGGCCTGCAGAGAACGCGCAGGTGGGTGAACTCGTTATTGAAGATACCAAGGAAAGCGTGACGGGGGAAGGACAGATAGTTCAGCCACTCCCAGTACGGGTACAGACGGTCAGTGTTAGCGAACATACCAGACACAACGAAGAGTGGAAGCAACAATACGGGCATCACTGCGAAGGCTGCCTGGGATTCCTTGAAGAAGGTGGCGAACATCAGACCGAAGGCGTACCCAAAGTTTGACATTAGTACCAGAATGAACCAGTGAACGAAGAAGGGACCAGCAGACCTGTAGAAGTGAGCCATGAAGTAGACGATCAGGCAAAACACGGTCGGGAACATAACCTGCCACGGGAACTCGGCAGTATTCTTCGCAAGGTAGAAGATGAAGGCATTGTAGGCGTCGTTGGCTTGCTCCTGCAGGAAGACGGCGCGCTCTGGCGGGAAGGAGGCGATACCCACAGCGGCGGAACTGAAGAGGTTGTTCATGAGAGTAATGTAGAGGCAACCCTGACGATCCTGCACACCCTGCTGATTGTTCTTGATGTTCAGGAAGAAGAGGCCCAGGAAGACGGCGAACACAACTGTCTGGAAGGCGCGGCCGGAGAAGGCAGCGGGGTCGCGGAGGTACATGCGCCAGGAGCGACCAAGCAGCTCCATGAACTGGAGGCAGAAGTTGGCACCCTTCAGCTTCAGCTGCTCCTCCAGGTACTCGCTGGTCATTGTGACCTGACCGGTGACCGGGGTCAGGCATGGGTTGTCGACGGCATGGGTGGACATCACGTAGTCCTCCCACGCAAGCCACAGCTGGGACAGGATATCCTCTGGGAGCTGGAGAAGGTTCATGAAGTACTCGGTTGGGTTCGTGCGGGGAGGGACGCGGTAGCCGAGGGCAGCGAAGTAGGTGATGGACTCGGATGTGGGGCCGTGGTAAATCACGTGACCCTTGGCAAGGAGCAGCAGGTCGTCAAACAGCTCAAACAGCTCGGAGGAGGGGGAGTGGACGGTGGCAATGACTGTGCGGCGATCGTTCTTTGCAAGATCCTGCAGCAGCTGGCCGACACGCACAGCATTCACGGAGTCGAGACCAGTTGTGGGCTCATCCAGCAGCATAACGTACGGGTTGGTGACCAGCTCCGTTCCAATGTTCGCGCGCTTCCGCTCACCACCAGAGACGCCCTTCAAAATGCCGGGGATGCCCAGGATGGTGTTCTGGCACTTGGTCAGAGTCAGCCTCGTGATGACTTCCGTCACACGGCGATCAGCGGCCTCGGCACCAAGGCCGAGACGCAGACGGGCGGAGAAGCGAATGGCCTCACGGGGTGTGTCCTTGCCCATCACAATATCATCCTGGCACACGTAGGACACCAGCTTCTTGTAGCGCTGCTGGTAAATATTGTTGTTGAGGAAGCAGCAGCCATCCTGAATGGCGGTGGCGTTGTAGAGCTTACCCGTGATGGTACCCATCAGCGTGGTCTTGCCGGCACCGGATGGTCCCATGATGGCTAGCACTCTCCCGCCCTTGGCGCAGCCGCTGAGGTTATAGAGCAGGGTCTTGAAGGAGGTATTGCCATCTGCATCCTCCACAGGGACCTTGTAGGTCAGGTTCTCCCACGTGAAGTTCACGACATGGTTAACGTTCATCTCCGTCTGCTGGCGAGAGACAGGCTCATGATCTTCTCCATTTGAAGCTCCGCCCATTTTCTCTGCTGATCTCTCGTTCTCGCGTGTATGCTAAGACAGTAACTTTCTCTGTACACACACACACTCACTGGCTACTAGTACCTTTCCTTTATAATTACTTACTGAGTGTATGCTACACTGACACGCGTTTCTCCCTTTTTGTTGTTTAGAAATGCGCGCAAGTGTAGCTTGAATGCTGTGCTTGAGCGTACTTCAAATGAAATGCACCTAGATATGTGCTACTGAGTACAGGAGAGAGAGCGCGTATGAGCTATCAACTAGTGACTGTTCCAACGCGAATATGAACGTGCACCGTATAATCATATAAATAAATTCAGTACCAAGAAGAAATGCGAACAAAGGGAGAAAAGTAGTCAAGGTTCATGTAGGAGTATCATCATTCATGTTACTGGACGCCAGTGTGTAATAGTGATCAACTGTCTTCCCTCCCCACCACCACCACCACCACCACAGCATAAGCAACGGAGAGACGCTGGCTTAACACTGTGTAGTATGCAGAGTTTTCTTTCTTCACTTCTGAACATACCACACACACACAGACACATACGCATGCAGAAATCATTATTGCATTCTGGCATGATATGTGTCTGTCCTGCACCCGTATGTAAAATACTAAGTTCAGTAAAGGCTAGTGAATCCCATTAGTTCCTCTGCTTGTGTCGGTCTCTCATATATATTTTTTCTCTTGAATCCTCTTAGGAGAGGGGCGTCACTCCTTCCACACCTCCCCCTCCCCCCTTTCAGTGATTGTGCAAGAAAACACATATATAGAGGCTTAGTAGTCGACCAGTAGATAGAGGGAAGGGCGTCCATGTATATAATTAAAAGAAAAGAAAAGAAAAGAGGCAAAATTATCAGTGCGATTGCGAGGAGGGCCGCACACACACACACAATGACACTCTTTATGTTGCCTCCCCTGTAATCACTCAGACGTAGTCATAAGAGTGATATGTGGGGGAGGTGAGCGTGTGTGCGTATATGACCCCGAACATGAACACACAAGCCCCAAAGAAGAAAACACAGTTATGAGCTCGATCATAACTAAAAGAAACACAGTAATTGTCGGCTTCAGAGACAGAAGAAAACCAATGTACTTATATATATAGAAAAACCTCTGATCCTTCAAAAACACACACACACATACACACACATACACACACGAAAGAAGAGCACAGAAGGAACAATGCTGATTATCAGGGTTGACTGCAGTTTTTTCTTTGTTTTTGTTGTTGTTTTGAAATATTATGTTAAAGTTCATCGCTTGCCCACTTTTTGCGTAGATACACCTTTCCCCTGTCTGCCTTGCTCGATGGGGGGATGTGTGTGTGTGTGCGACTAAGCTGATCATCGACAAAAAAAAGGGAGGGATATCTTCTTCAAGCTCTCAATACCTGAAGCCGGATCGCTCTCTTTTCTTTTGTGTGTGTGTTTTGGACTTCACCCTAATTCAATGAAGTGAAGAAGAAAGAAATATGTATAGATATATAAAAATATATATACATACATTGAAGAACAGCTCTCACAGATACATCAGCACTAACCGATCAGAAATGAAAAACAAAAACAAGAAGCCGAAACATCATCGTTAAAACACACACCTAAACTGATAGTTTTTGCTATATATATAAGATACATATATATCTCGCGTATACATCACACACACAGAAAAAAAACACCCGAAACGAAGTGACGCATTGGTAGTGCCGTAGTATTCGCCACAGATCACTGTTGCCGCCTCAATTCGACCTCTTCCTCATCAGCCACTTACTCTCCTTCTACCTTTTTAATAAATATATGTTTTTTTCGCACGTCACCTGTTCACCTCCCTCCAGTTTAACTCCCACGCTGCATCCTAAACAAGACCCCTTTTGCTCTCTTCCCCCCCTTCTCAAGCCAGACAAACCAGCAAGCCCACTCCACTGTCAGAGGAGAGTGTGTGTGCGAGGAAGGTGGGGGAATGGGGGTGGAGTGGAAGCATCAGCGGGAGAGGGGGAGGTAGGCGTGCACATGTATACGTGCATACTGGGACTTCAAAGAAAAATAACAATAGTAATCATGCATCCAAGACTTCGAGCCACAGGCATGGGAGCGCAGTATGAACCGATAAGTGAAAGAAGAAGAACACAACGCACACTCGCGTGTAATGTTCTTTTTTTAAATAAAGAGGAACGCAGTAAGCTGGATAGGAGAATCCTGAATCACAGTCACCTACATTAAAAAGGTGATCGGCCCCCCATCACTTCGTCGCATAATTAACTTTAATTCCCTCTTCGTCTACTTGGCCTCTAGCTCCTTCTCCAGCTTGATCAGCTCCAGGATGCCGTTCTGCATCTCCAGCACAGCCTGTGCTTCGGTGAGGCCAAGGCGGCGCTTGTTGCTGATGTCGTAGACTCCGCCCTTGCTCTCAGAGTGCTCGCCAGCGGTACCGCGGACCTGGAGACTGTACTTGGCGGCCACCTCTTCCAGCTTGGCGCGGTCGGCGGCAAGGAGGGGGAGCTTGATGTGCACGCTTGCGCGGATCGTAGTGCCGAGGTTGGTGGGGCAGAACGTGAGGAAGCCAAGGCGATCGTCGTGGGAGAACTTCACCTTCTCCTCGATGGAGTTGACGGCCTTGACGAGACGGGAGAAGACCTCGTGGAGGTTGCCGCCCTTCTGCATGGAGATGATGCGCATGTGATCCTCCTCGTTGACCCAGACCAGGAAGGTCTTGTTGTCGTTGTGGAAGATGCCGCGGCCAAGGGGCCAGTGCTCGCAGGCGTGCGCAGCCTGGAGGAAGCGGTCACCCTCCTTGAAGAGGAAGTGGTCATCGATGAGCTGCTGCTGGACCTCAGGGGTCATGCCAGTTAGTGGGTAGTACGTGCCCTTTAGTTCCCCGCTTAGCTTCTCGAGCTGGCCCTTCACCATGGACTCCATCTCCACGTAGTTATCCGCGGTGAGAAGAGGGTTAAAGGGGAAGCCGGAGATGCTGCGGCCGCAGCGGACACGGGTGGAGACCACATACTTGCCCTCGGGGTCGACGTCGATAAACTTGCTCATGTCACCAAAGTCCTTGGCAGGCTGCTTGTCGCTGGACTTAAATCCTTGGTGATAATCCTCAATGATGGGGTTGAAGAGCGGCGCGAAGAGGGTATAGGACTCCGCATCCGGGGCGTACACACCACAGCCAGAGTCGAGGTTGGCCACGCCGGACTGGATGACATCCATGAGAGTGGCGCCCATGCTGGTACGACGAGCCTTCACCTGGTCAAGGACCTCACGGGTGAGATACTTCTTGAGGAGGGAGTGGCACTCCTTGCTGTCCTGCAGTGTCTTGTAGGCCGCCTCGAGTTTGTTGATGATGTCCTGGGATGCCATCGTTATGAACGCGTGGTTGCACAGGGATGTAGATAGGGTTGGGAGGGAGGTTGTTTTGCGATAGCTAGTTAGAATGCAGTGAACTAACGTTGTAATTAACTCATGTGGTGCCATGTTCCCCGACCAGGGAAATACGAAAAGCGAGAGAGAGTAAGATAGTGAGAGCGTGATAAACCAGAGGTGTGTCAGTAACACTCAGTGATTACTCTGTCAGAGAAAGGGGTCAAGAAGGAATTAGTATATATATATATATATATATAGCTTCACTTCACCACTCCATTCTTCAGGGTAATGGGCAGCGCTCCCCCTTCCGCATCGGAGACACATGTTGCTGAACTCAACACAGGCAACAGCAGCAATAAAAAGAGGCACCGAAGTGCTTCTTCTTTCTTCCCTTTACTTATTCAAGCGATAATGCTAACGGATGTGGAGGTGGAAGAGAGGGAGAGACGCTGACCGCATAGCCACAAACGCTTACTCCCAACGTCTCCTCCACCTCTCTTCACACCATCTCCTCCAGTGCACCTAGTGGAGTTCACATTCACACCTTGGATGCCGCCGCTGTGGTGTCGCCTCCAGTTTTGTCTTTCTGCTCCTTCTCTCTTTCCTTGACCACTGGACACACCGTCCGCACGAACGACAGGCAACGGAACTGGGAACCAATTGCGTGACAGTCGTTGGGGGATATAAGATAAGAGGACAGCTCATCCACGTAACGTCGCTCGTAGCCCTGTGAGACATGCGGGGGATCCATCGGCATCTGGATGCGCTCCGCCGCTGTCACCCGTTGCAGGTTCTCGTTGTAGGTCCAGTATGTTGTCGGCCCAGGAGTGACCCCAAAACTCAGAAATGGAAAGGCAAAGCTGCCCATCGCTGGGGAGTCGACTGGGCCCAGCATAAGCACCTCGCGGACACTGCAGTAGCCACGGATGTCGGCGATCCAGTCCCGGTCCGTGTGGGGCTCTACCAATGCGATCGCCGGCTTGTACTTTCGCAGCGCGTCGCCGACTGTGAGCGCTTCGCTTGGGAAGATGGTGGTGATAGCGTCGTGGCACACCGACGTGTTTCCAAGGAAGCCGGCAGCGGCAGAGCCGGACGACACAGCCGCTCCTTCCAGTGACCGCTTCTGCGATAGCAAGTGATCGTATCGCCGCTTGCACTGTGCGGCCTGCGCTGGGAGCTGGACAGGGTGAATTGGAAACGGCAGCAGCCCTGTGCTCGCGAGCAGGTACGGGAGGCGGCCGTTCGTGAAGAAGCACACGACAGGGGACTCGCGTGAGAAGGTCGGTGCTGGGAGGCTACTGTTAAATAGTGGCGAGGCGGCACCGGAGCGCAGGAAGGCTGGCTCCTGCTCTCTCAGTTCTTCCATACGTCGTCGCAAATAGAGAGCGAGGCCTTGGATCAGCTCTGTGCTTAGCACCAGCGCGTCGCCGCTATACAGACTGAGCCCTCGCAGCGCTGTCATACTGTCGAAGTTTGTGTAAAGAACGTTATGGATCTGCGGGAACGTGGTGAAGTGCAGTAACTCATTGGGTGATCGCGCCTTGGAAACTTGCATCATCGCGAACTCTTGCGTCGCAGCATAGGGGGTCGGCGTGTAATACTGCCACGGTGGAGGCTGTTGATGAGAAGACGCAGGAGAGCTTGACGTGGACACTCCGCTGTTCTGAAGTGGAGCTGTTCGTCGTTGCTGCTGTTGTGACGATGACGATGGCGGTGGTGGTGCATAGGACTGTAGCTGGAAGAGATCACGGATGTCGGCGTCGTGTGTGGCGCGATCCCTGGCCGTCATCTTCTTCATTCGTCGCTGTCCACGGGAGTCCAGTTTATTTGCGAAGTCCGAGAGCGTGCACCGGCACCACAACGTGTAGTCAGCAGCAAAGTCGCGCTGGAGGGTGTGCTCGCCATCATGCTTGATATCGCGGTGACACTCTAACACATCCCCGAGCGGAACCCCGGCGGGGGAGAGGAGGTGCGCGACACCGCTGGCTGGAATGTAGCCCATCGGCCACTGCCTGCGCTGCGCTTCTGGAAAGAGCCTGGTCGTTGTGGCAGCGTCGAGACGGGAGACACTGCTGCTGATCCTGCCTGCGGCCTTAGAGATGGGCGATGCTGAGGCCATGACTGAGCGAGGCTACAGGAGCACGTGCGTGTGGGAGAGAGATATCAATATAGTAACAAACCGAAGATGTACAAGGGACACTTCTGCAGCATGTGTGTGAGAGAGAGGGAGGAGAGGAATGTCCCCCCCATTCACCTTCACCATCCACGGGGTCGTAGTTTTTTTAAAAGTCAACCAGCTGTGCGTAATAACGCGTGTGTATATGGGTGCACAGGCATATATATATTTGCCCACCAGCTCAGTCCTCCTACTTCCTCGAGGAAAAAGACGGCGGCAAGTGAGTCTCAACACATAGAATATGTGTAGATGTATGACGGGAGGGGGGGGGGGGTCACTTTCGCTCTCTCCAAAAGAAAGAAACCTAAACAACAAAATAGAAATAAAGGTAAAGAAACATATACTAATGAAATAAGACGCTCTCAGGTGATTTGGCAACAACACAACGTTAATCAGCTCAAGGAGCGTGCCATGAACAAGTAAGACGAGGATCCACCTCACATGGATTGGATTAGAGAAAGAGAGAGGAAGTGGGAGGAGGGGACGTGGGTCTTAAAAAAGTGTTGTACAAGTGGACTCCAGTTGCTCCTTTCCTCGCACCTTTCCCCTTGTCTTACCGCCCGCTTTCCTGTGTTCGTGTTCTCCCCCTCTTTCCATGCATTTTCGTTTTTTTTCTTTCATTTACACACACACACCGACACAGACACATTAGAGAGGAAAGAAAAATGTCTTCGCTCGCATGAGTAATCGCTTTCGTTTTCTAGGACTTATTCACTATGTAGCTCTGCACACTATTTCTAGGTGCTGCGCCGTTTGTTCACGTCTTCCCCCCCCTCCTCCTCCTCTTTTCTCTCTTCGTGACTCCACCCGTCACCACCGCGGACGCCTCACAATAAGAAAGGCAGGAAGTGGAGTCATCTCCGAGCCAGTTGTACTAGCTATCCTCCACGTAAGTGAGGGAGAGGGAGTTAGAACGAAGGCAGAAAAGAGAGGAGAAAATACAAAGGAAATAATAGATCTATATATAGGAATGAGGAGGAGGGGGGGGGGGGGAACAACCTCCTTTACGGCGATGGGATATCCTTTTTTCCTTTTCTTGCAGTTGGATCACTGCAGAGGAGGAGAAAGAGGAAAACAAAATAAAAATAAACATACGCACAAAAAAGATATTTTCGAAGTAAAAAAACAACAACAACTGAAGATACAGTAGAGCAAAAAGGATCGAATAATCGACTCATCGCTCTCTCTCCTTTGGCGTGCATAAAGAAGAGAATAATGATCATAACAGTAAAACAAAATACTATTTGACAGGAAACATACACCATACACACACATAAACAAAAACGAAGCAAGTGCAATACCTACGAGAAGGCATAGGTACCACCACATGGTATGCAACACAGGTTTTTCAGAGTGTGATGCAGTGACAGCAGAAGAGTGGGAGAACTCCCTCCTTCTCTCATAGAAATCCCATACTCATATACGAGAGAGAAAGAAGACCAAGAGAGAGAGAGGCCTTCCATCCTGCTTCGACGTGGCAGAACAAGGCTATTCTCTTGCAAAATCCTCTTTTTCCAATTCTTGCTCCGACCTATTTTTCCCACTTCCCAGCTTCTAGTAGCGAGACAAGCTCAAAGGGAAGTGGAGGGGGGGGGGGGGGGCGGCGGAGGGGTTTGAATTGCATACAGAACCCTGAATACAGTAACACACATTTCGTCCACTCTCTGTTCTGCAGTGGGAGTATTTCATATATTCCCCCCAGGAGAGAAAAAAAGCATCACACATAAAATAGCCCTGCCATGACAACGAACAGAAAAAAACAAACAAACACGCACGCACAGACATGTGAAAACAAAAGGATATAACTGAGCATTGCTCTAAAGTGACTCACCTTACCGCTCAATGCGTGAGCGTGTGATCGAGTGAGTGTGCGACTGTGTACATCCCACATCCTGCATGCACAAGGAGATAACAGAAGTCTCGCGCACACACATGCACGCTCACACACTTGCACTCACACGCACACAGATTCCTCATTGACACCTCCACTCCATCGCGCTAATTAATCCTCACTGTGTGATGTGTTAGGCACGCGAGTAACATAATTGTGGAAGAAGAAAAAAAAACACAAGAACAATAAAGGCCTTAGCGTGAAGGTGATCAACACAGCAATGCACGCGAGTGCCTTCTTCACCAATAAAGTGACTACACACACATATATATATATATATATATATATATATATTTATATATACCACAGGAAGGAGGGGGTGGGAGGGTTTTCAGACATGGAGTTGCTTTTACTTCTTTATCTTCCCAGCTACCCTCGCCTTGTGCGAGTTGATACGGGGGTACATTCGCGCGTA
>JAODGE020016340.1:0-11453 GCA_027574965.2 Ecitophya simulans | reverse complement strand
CATTACAGTTTCCCGTAATTTTAGTTCGCAAAACCCACCGCTAGGTGACGCTTACCAGTTACCGACATTACAGTTCCCGACCCCCCTACAGTTACCGACATTACAGTTTCCGACCCCTCTAGTTACCGACATTACAGTTTCCTCTCAAACTTTCACTACTCACCGCTAGGTTTGCTACTCACCGCTAGGTGGCGCTTTTATGCGGAGGCGGAGGATCTAGGATCGGCGCTTTACATCTACTACAAGTCCAGTTTTGCTCCAAGGAATTATGAAATTGTTAAAAAAGTATTTAGATATGACATAAAACCTTTTGAACAGATAGCCAACAAAACTAGCCTAATATTGATTGCACGAATGAAGAAACTTTCAAAAATCAGAATTCTTTTGACATTACATAATATTGAATAATTGAAGATACTTATGCAAATATGTTTGTTGCTCGGCTATTTTCCAAATAATAAACACGTTAAAATACAAACATATAAATGTATTAAAAACATGTGACAATTTTAGCGATAAAAATTAGAAGTAGTAACTTGCACAGGTTTGTTTAAGTTGACATTTTCTGACAGATATTACCAAACTTTGCAAGTTTGCGCATAAATGTCACTTGTAGAGAATTTGTTTCTTTGTTTTGACTTTTTACTGGGCCCGTATAAATGATTGCTTATTGTAAGTTTGAGATGTAGAGAAGGACAGAGACAGAGTGAGCGGGAGAGTGCGGGTCGGTTGTCAAGTGGGGCAAGTTAGGGATGTCCAAAATGCAAAACTGTATCAATATATATCGTATCAATATATTTTGGAAATATTCTTATCAATTTATACATAAATTTAAAAAAAATCTATATATAGATATATTGCAAACAGTCATTATTTCAATGTTAACAAAGCTCTCAAGCGATGACCCAACAAAGTGGTATAAATATGTAGATGATGTTCAAATGATTATTAACTCAACATACCACAGAAGTATTGATATGAGTCCATTTAGCTTGTTAACAGGAATCAAAATGCAAACAAAGAACAAATTTGAAATAAGCAAAATTTTGAATGTAGAGATAATTATTTGAAAAGAAAAAGAAAAAGAAAATGCAAAAAATCAAATTAATAAGTTTTAGGTTGAAAATAAGATAGCATTTAATAAAAAGAGATGTCAAATGAGACAAAATAAAATAGGTGATATAGTAGCAATTATGTGAACACAATTAGGACTAGGATTAGAATTAAAGAATAAATATTTAGGACCTTATGTTGCCAAAAAAATGGAAGGAAATAATTGTTACATTGTTCAAAGTTTTGGAAATTGTGTTGGACCAAAAACAACGACTTACGCAAAACATATGAAGCCATTGCCCGATAATAATTTAGTATTCGAGGGCGAATGTAGTCAGGACGGCCGAAGTGTAGGTTTAAAATGTAGAGAAAGAGAAAGACAGAGAGAGAGAGAGAGAGAGAGGGAGACTCATTGTCAAGAAAAAAACATTGTAAAAATGCGCTGCTTTTAGTTGTTTTAATTAAACATTATTAAACTAAGCCATTGAATACATTATATGAATCAGCTAATGCAAGCATGGTACAGTTTAAATCTTCAAGAAAGTATCTAAGGATATGTTGCGCATTTGCAACTTTTATTAATAAAGATTGGAGATAAACAGCCCGATGTCAAATGTTTCGATGTGAGTGAACCAAGGTGCTTACAATGTCAACCAAATCACATGTCATCCAAACCCAGCGCGACGGCAAAGCACTAGATGACGACAATCGTTTTGTGGTATTCGGTTTGGGTCTACAATAAACGTCTAAATCCGTAAGTTTCAGGATAATTGATTTTCCTTTCAATTATTATTTGTTGAAGAAGAGTTGGTTCTGTCGCAGATCTTCCTCTTAAACAATTGCAGTACTTGGCTACGCACATCAAGGCCGTGATTATACTCCTAAATCAACATAAATTTGCGATTAAGCTTAATGTTGCCTTTTACACAATATTGTTTAATTAAAAATTTTAAAGCATATTTGTGTGTTGCTCGGCTATTTGCAATTGTAAGAAACCCGTTGAAACGCAATAACAATAGTGAAATAGTTAGAAATATTTTTGGAATTCCAGTATTTAAAAATTTCGCAAATTTTTTTATGTTCATTAGGCAACAATTGTAACAAAAATATCACTAGCAGTATGAAATACCCAATATCACCAAAAACAGCTTTTAAATCTTTGTCTCGTCATATTTGTTCGGACATTGCAGCATTATATGATCTGCACTGCTTGCAATAACATATACTCAAAGCCGTTTCAAGATTTTCTGCATTTGCACAGAAGTTATGATCTTCTGATACTGGAGGCTTGCAGCACAGATTGTTATTTGGGTTTAGTGGAAAAGTTCAAAATGCTTTTAATTTACTACTTATCTAACATTTTGCTAACACAGATGTCTGAAAACGTATATTAGCCGGATAACACGGCATATACCAATTCAATTATTACGGGATATCATGGAAAACCGATGTTTTGGAAAAGGCTTACTCACGCACTGATACATTTGAAACATCTCAATCAATACAAGTCCCATTTTGCTCCAAGAGATGAAATTGCTAAAAAGGTTTTTGGGGTAGATTTAGAACCTTTTAAATAAATAGCTAAAGCAGCCAGTCTAATATTGATAAACGCTCATTTTTCTGTCTCGGGGTCGAGGTCTAATGTGCCGGGAATTATTGAAATTGGTAGGGTACATGTTAAAGAAGTGAAAAAAGTTCCAACGGTAAGCATTTATTTGTCATTGCACATTATTCCGTAATTAATGTGATTAATGCAATTACATTTATTGTTTGGCTATTCCTTCATATGATACACACATTGCAATAAACACAAAAAAATCATGATTTTTTTAACATTTAAGAATTTCTGAATTTGCTAAAAATTATATTGAAAACATGTGACAATATCTGATGACATATGCACCATATCGTTCAAGTTGACAAATTTTTCTGATTGTCAGTTTTGACAGTTAAATCTAAGTTTTGTATGTTTGCGCACAAATGTCGCTAGTAGATTTGAGAAGAACACAATCTGCCAATTATTTTCAAATCAGCTGAAATGACTAGCAAGAACGTATCTCAATATATTGACTTATTACTAGGTCCGTATGAAGGATTGTTCATTAAAGTAAGATATTAACAGCCTATTTGCACGTATATACATTACATGACGCAGCTCATCTAAACAGTACAGAAGAAACCATATTAATCAAGGTATACAACGTGACTTTTCTTTCTTAAAAGTCTGTTTGATTAGTATATGCTGGAAGTACTAATAGTCTTAAAATACTTGATGTTTTGCTATAAAAAGTTATCAAATCTAATTAATTATTTTCTTTTCCAATCATTTTGCATTGATAGCACATCTAAGCTTAAATGAAATTGTTCAACCTAGAACAGTATTGCCGGGCATACGTCAAGCCGTATTGTAGGATATAATAAGTTGCAATACTTTGCATTAAAAACATTTCAATCAATAAAAGTACACTTTAGGTCCAAAGCATTAAGAAATTACTAAAAAGATTTTCGGGAAAAATTTAAACCTTTTTGAAAAGATAGCCAATAAAACCAATCAAGTACAGTTTTGTTTTGACAGATTTTGATATCGTTGATGATTCCAGAAATTGCCAACTTGGGCCACAGTGGAAGAGATAATAAGCTAGATCATTACGCAAAAGGCTGCTAAACAACGCATTAGACAACGATCCACTAATGGACAGCAAAACTGAGTCAAACTGCCAGGAACAAAAGCACAGAACACAGCCAAGTGGGGCAAGGTGTTCGTTTAGAGCAAAAACGGAGAGACTCTGCAATGAACTTAAATGTGCTCTAAACTGGACTGACAACAGCGCCAGCCTTAAAAAAAGCGATCTAGGAATGAAAAAAATCGTTCCCAAAATGGGTAAAGGACAAAACGCAGGAAACAACAACGACAGTTGCAAATACAAAGACCTTTGGGGCGAAGGGGCGACCCTCCCTATATGGCGAAATGGAAGATGCACTTCTGTTTTAAAGGTTGGAGGAGCATCAAACCACCATAGCTGCGTTGCCGCAAGTTGTATGGAAGCTGCATCCAAAAGGAAGGAAGGTAACCTTTCCGATCCCAGAGGCGGCAGACGATCTACACCTAAGCTGCAAAAAGCACCCAGCCGACGCAAGGGAACTCTTGGGATATTTAGAACAAGCCTTTCAAAGAAGAGGAACAGTTCTACAACTCGAGGACGTTTACCGGAACTTCTTGCTGGTGCATGGGAGGATCGCCACCGACTACAAAAAAGCCTAGCCAGAAGGTGAAACCCACACCCATCATCCGTGAAGGGATTATAACAGAAGAGCCAGAGTAACAATGGACTTACAATTCCTCTCTATCGGAAGATATCGAGCTAATGCCGGCCGGATGGGGACTAGGGACAAATTTTTTAGTGTAATGTATCTTATATTGTACAATGGTATTAATTAAAAGATAATGAACTTGCTATAAAAGTTTTTAGAAAACATTTGAACATTTTTGAGGAAATAGTTAAAGAAACCATTCTAATAATATTGAACAAACATTTTTTTGTTCAAGTTGTACGCTTAATATTTTATATTTATACTTACTAAATTATTTATGTTAGTTGTTTGGTATTTGTCTAGTGTGATAAGGCTGTTGCAGCCAAATATGAGTTATTCTAGACATTAAAAATTCTTCAATTCCCTGCAAGTATCATTTAAAATATGCAACAATTTAAACAAAAAAACTAATCAGCAAATTACGTAGATTTATTTAAACTGATATAAATTGCAAACAAGGGAAAAAGATTTCACCAAGTGTTCTAATTTGAATGCAATTTTTTACATGCATTCAAAACATATTTATATTGTATTGTTGTCAAAAAAAAATTGAAATTACATACTATTGTTTTAAATACAAATAAGAAAGCATTGGGATAATCTAAGTCATCATAGAGAATTTAGATGCGCTCGTTTTTTTCAAAGACTTAAATACAAACATATGTGTTTGTATTGATGTTTAACAACTAAACTGTGGCGCATTGTGGTCTCAAAAACAAACAAAAAAATTATTTAAAATCGGAATACTTTAATTTTCTTTTTTTTAAAGTCGTAAGAGGATGCCAATTTTGCGAATTGCAGAACTTATGTTTTTGAAATTGCAAATGCGAGTCATACACCTTACATAATCAGCACTCAGGTTTTATCGAAGTCTCCAACAGTACACAAAGTGTCTATTTACAAAAAATAAATGTCATTAGGAATGCTGCGGATTATCCAATAAACCAAAACACAATTCTTAAATATTTGACTCACCATCTTTGCATAAAATTCTTCATTAATTATTGTATCACTAAATAATCTGCAAATCAGTAAAGGTTATATGAGCCAAATAACATTTGCATAAATTACACAGCTCTGCTTATCCAAACGTAGTACAGTTCAAACATTTCAGTCAGTTTGTTCAAGTTATACAAGCGGTTCAAGCTTTTCTTCATCAAATTGTGTCTCATATTAGTGTTTGGAAGAATTGTCAATGGTTTTAACATACTTACATACGTGATGTATACTCCAGCTCAAAAGATTACCAAATGACGGTGATCAGTTTTTATAATTCTTCTGCATTAACAGCACCTTCAAACCTAGAAAAAATCGTTCTACACATGTCAAAAGTATCTTTAAATGGCATCCAGCCCACTTCTAAAAAAATGTTTTATTTCAAACTCAATCCAACTGGAATTGTTTTGACTTACTCGTAAAGTTAGGTGACATTGCTTGTAAAGACATGTGGTTGAAACCCTTTCAAAATTTGCTGCATTCTAACTGAAGTTATGACTTTCTGATACATCATGCTTTCAGTACAGATTGTTATTTGTGTTTGGTAGAAAAGTTTAAGGTGGCTTTTGTTCACTATTCACCTTGTTCTTTGCTACCACTGCTAGCTGAAAGATTTGGGCAGCCGGTAAACACAGGATATATCGATCCGGCATTAGTCAATGTAATATATTCTTTTTGAGTAAATGACTTTGTGAGAGAAACCTGCTAATACACTGATATATTTCAAACATTTAAATCAAAAAATACAGTGTTTCTCCGAGACATTATAAAATCCCAAAAAAATTTTTGGACAAAATTTAAAACCTTTTGAAGGGATAGCCAAAAAAATTGTCTAATATTGATAAACACACATTTTTCTTAAGTTGGAGCTAGGTGCAATGTGCCGGAAATCATTGATTGTTGGGGTGCACATTGGACGGGTGAAGAAACTTTCAAACGTAAGGAACTTTGATGTCACACAATATTATCTAATTGAAATTACCAAGATATATATATATTTCCGTTGTTCGATTAACTGGCTATGTGACAAGCCCGTTGCAACGCAAAGCCAATATAGAACTTGTTTGAGTCTAGACATTCTGGAATTTTTAAATTCGTTTAAAAAGTTTTCTTTTAAATCTGAAACACTTAAAGAAAAGAAGTTTTGTAATCAACAGATTCTTCAAATTTAATAGGCCTTAATTTGACTTGCAGAGTGCTGCGCACTGTCTTTATTTGCGACCACTAAATGTCACCAACACTGTTGAAATATCGACGATTTTCAAACTCAATCCATCTGGAACGGGTTTGACTTACTCGGAAATTTAAAAGACATTGTTTGTAATGACATGTGGTCAGAAACCAGTCAAAATTTTTTGCACTCAAACAGAAGCTATGACTTCCTGATACTGCAGCACAGATTGTTACCCGAGTTTGGCGTAAAGGTTCAAGGTGTTTTTTGTTTATTATTTATCTAGTACTTTGCTACAATTTGCTGAAAGATTTGGGCTCAGCATATAATACTTCAATTATTGCTGGATATCATGTAAGACTAACCCTCTGGGAGAGACTTGCAAATACACTAATACATATACAACGCAACCAATGCAAGACTAGTATGGCTCCAAAAAATTATAAACTACTAATTACTAAAAAGGTTTTTGAAGATAATTTAAGACCTTTTGGTAAGCTAGCTTAAAATTGATGAACACGTATTTTCCTGTCTAAGGAGCTAGGCCTAACGTGCTAGAATTCATCGAAATTGATAGGGTGCATATCGGACAAATGCAAAAACTTTTAAACGTACGAAATTTTGACGTCATACAATAATGTATTATTAAAATTACTAAAATGTGATAAACTAGTTGCGACGAAAAAACAATATAGAAATAGCTTGAGTTATTCTAGACTTTTTAAAATTTTTAAATTCGGTCCAGGTTTTTTTTGATTCTGAGCTAATTCAAGCAATAAGACTTTAATTACAAAATCGTTTATCAACGCTGATAATAATAGCTAAATCTTGGCTTAAAGTATCTACTTTAACGCATTGTGTTTTTATTTTCGGGTACTAGATTTCACTATCAGTGTAAAGTACAGGATATTACAAAAACAATTTTTAAATCTTTGCCTTGTCATATTTAGACATTTTCCTATTGGATCATTAGATAATCTGCAGTAATGTATTACTTTTGTAATGATCTTTTTACAGCGCTTAATAAGCGTTGATTGACTAATTTATAGAACATGTCTAAACACTTCATAATTTAGTTATGTTTAATATTACCCATATAGCACATTGATTTCCGCTTGCTGTCGGTCCGACGTCGGCCCGGGATATTTGACATACGATAAATATTCGGCGGCGTCTTATAGTGGTCGGATATTCGAATTCGTCGTCGAGAAAACCGAAAACCGTCTTTTGTGAGACCTTTAGTTGACCACGTGTAGCTGTCGATCCGGCAATAGTCGGATCATCAGCCCTTGATTTTGAAACGACACTGACTTTGCGGCGATGCTAGGTAGACAACCATAGGATATTAATATAATTGTTGCTGATATATTTAATTATAGTTTAATAGTTGCTAAAAAATGCATTTGAAGCAGGTTTTTTAAATTGTTTTGACCGGTTTATATGTGCAGACCTTTTTTTTGAAGTTATTAAGAAAAATAGTATAATTGGATTAAGACAAGTGATTAGTCTTTCTTTCTCAATTTATTCAGTACCATTAAAATATTGTGTTATTTGGTTTTTGCGTGCACTTACAATTAGTACAACACCCTTCTTAGGTAACGTGAGATTTTTGGTGTCAGAAATAACTACGCGGCTAACAGTGCAGGAAAAGTCTTCAGGTAAAGCATAAAGATAGATAAAGGCTGCATTAAAGAAATAAAGTACATTTGTCCCTTTGGCCATCTAACTAATAAAATGATTTAATTACTTTATTTTTACAAATTAATCAATCAGTTTTATTTTATTTTATTTTACAATAGTCATAATTGTACATTAGTGTCATGTTTTATGGGGGTTAATCTTTTACAAGAGTCGCTGTAAACGTCTGATTAGTCAGATTATAAAATTGACTTTGAAACTACGTTAAATACATAATTTTTGCGTTAAGACTGTTTATTAGTTATATTCGTTTGAATAATAGTTGCTATGCCGTCCAATAAACATAAACTATCAAATTGAAATACTTTACAAACTTGCAATGGCATAATTGTTACACTTAAAGCAAATTGTCATAGAAACTCAAGCGTTAAATATCACATTGTGGTCGGAATTCAACGTCGGTCGGACGGCCGGGCACGTGCCGCGACATCGGTAAGACGCCCCGATAGCAAGTAAAAACGTCAACTGTAGAACGTCCAATATCGACCACAAGCGAACGTCGAATATTTGATTATTCTGTACGGGTCGGGTTTAGTGTAACTGTCAATAGTCTTAAAAAAATTGTTGTGCTGTATACTCCGTCATGAAGCCATTACTACATTTTCAGCGCCATTGCGCATGGTATTGCGTTAAAAGGTCACCAAGTAACAGTAATCAGTTTCAATAAATTTTCTGCACTGACATCACATCTAAATTTAGAAGATATTGTTCTACCTAGGACATCAGCAGTTGTCAGTAGTATCAAAAGCACATCCAAAAAAATTTTTAATATAAACAAATTTCCAACCCGATCCAACTGGAACAGATTTAAAGCAATCGGACAATGAGGTGCTTGTCATTCTTCAAACTTGCAGCACGGATTGTATTAGTCACTACTTATCTAGTACTTTGCTACCGCAGATTGCTAATAGATTTGGACAGCCGGATAAGCCGGACTGGCGTTCTGGATAAGTCTTGCTAATGCACTGATACATTTGAAACATCTTAATTAATACAAAACTTATTATGCTCAACAGGATTATAAAATGATTAAACAGGTTTTCTGTGAAAATTGAAGACCTTTGGAACAAATAGCTAAAGCAACTAGTGTAATGTTAATAAACACGAATTTTATATAAAAATTTATGGGAAGCATATTGAAGGAGTGAAGAAACTTCCAAAAGTAAGCAATTTTTTAATGACGCATATTATTGCATTATTAAGGTGACACAACGTTTTTATGTGGGAATGCGATAAGACGGCTAAATTTATAATGATTGGAACGTATTGTCATTCCAAACATTTTTAAATATTTCAGTGGACTAAAAATTTTGTGTTAAGTTATTTGTGACTATAATATGTTGTGGTAGAAATGTTTCATTTGTATCTTCACAAAAAAATGCAAACCACTTGACATTTATAAGTTCTTCACAATCGAAGCAATAATCACTTTTATTTTTTTAATTAACTAATTCAAAGTTTTTCAATTTTTTTTATTAAGTTAGTACCAAAACTTTTCATCATTTACCAAACCCTCATAAAAATCTAATCAAGATGATTTGTCCAAACAATTCCTTTGTCTTATCCATTGTCTTTTACTTATTAATAAACTAACATAATTTAGAAAATACTTAAAAATTAATCAGGATTTTGATTTGTTGATTGTACTGATTTTTATTTTTTAAATGCATTCAAAACATATTTATTTATATTGTATTGTTGTCAAAAAAAGCAATTACATACTATTGACTTAAATGCGCATAGGAAAGAATTGAGATAATGCAAGTCATCACACAGAATTCAGTTGCGTTCGTTTTATCAATGGCTTCAATAAAAAATATGTGTTTATATTAAAGTTTAACAACAAAACTGTGGCGCATTGTGCCTTCAAAAATGCAAAAAAGCATTTAAAATCGGAATACTCTAATTTTCTTTTCTGCTTGCAAGTCGTAAGAGGTTGCCAATTTGGCGAGTTGTAGAACTTATGTTTTTGAAATTGCAAATGTGAGTTTTACACCTTGCATAATTGGCACTCCGTTATTATCAAGGTCTCCAATAGTCCCCAATGTGTCTATTTACAAAACATAAATGTCATTAGGAATTCTGCGGATTTTCTAATATATCAAAACACAATTCTTAAATATTTGACTCACCATATTTGCATAAAAATATCCCATTAATTATTGTATTACTAAATGATCTGCAAGAACTTCTAGACATTTAATAAACTTTTCTTAAACACCTAATATTTCAAAAAACATCAATTGTTATTTTACACGTTATATTAGCCAATTACCATTTACATAAATTACAAAGCTCTACTCATCCAACTATAGTACAGTTCAAACTTTTCAGTCAGTTTGTTCAAGTCATACAAGATATTGTGTTTTTTTAATCCAATTGTGTCCTATATTAGCATTTAGTAAAACTGTCAGTGGTTTTACTATACTTGGCGTGATGTATATTTCAATGCAATGTCATTACTACCCTTGGAGAGCCGACATGTGTGGTTTTGTCTCGAAAGATCACCAAGTGAAAGTGATTAGTTTCTATAATTTATCTGCATCAACAGCACATTCATACCTAGAAGAAATTGTTCTACACATGCCAGACGTATCCGTAAATGGCATCCAGCCCATCCAGCTAAAGAAATATTTTGTATCGACTATTTTCAAACTCAATCCATCTGAAACGGTTTTGACTTACTCGGAATGTTAGCAGACATTGCTTGTAATGACATGCCGTCAAAACGCTTTCAAAATTTGCTTCACTTCAACAGAAGTTATGGCTTTCTGGTACTGCAGGCTTTCAGTACAGATTGTTATTTGTGTTTGGTAGAAAAGTTTAGGGTGCTTTTTGTCCACTATTTATTTTGTTCATTGCTACCACTGCTAGCTGAAAGATTTGTGCAGCCGGTAAATACAAGATATATTACATCGACCAATGCGGAATATATTGGGAAAATGACTTTATGTGAGAAACTTGCTAATACACTGATATATTTAAACATATAAGTCAACAAAAATACAGTGTTGCTCCGATACATTATACAATTGCTAAAAAAGATTTTAAACAAAATTTAGAATTTTTTGAAGGGATAGCCAAAAAATTAGTCTAATATTGATGAATCAATACGCATTTTACTCTAAACGGTGCATGACCGAACGTTCTGCAGTTAATAGAAATCGGCAATGTGCATATTAAAGAACTAAAAAACCTACCAAGCGTAAGTAAATATTTGACT
>JAODGE020016326.1:0-12764 GCA_027574965.2 Ecitophya simulans | reverse complement strand
TTAAATGTTTTATAAGTTGTCTCATTGTTTGTTGCACTTCATATGGGTATTCCCTGTCAATCCATACATTGGACCCTTTTAGTTCTTTGGATTTTTGCGGTATAGCATTTCTTGATTTTGTTTTACCATTACTGATCTATTACGACCTTGCATGTACTGGCCAATTCTGTATGTTTCATCGATTTGATCTGTGGTTACTTCCGCTTTTATTTTCATCCATGGTTTTATTGACTGTATTTAGCAGATACAGTCAATAAAACCATGGCAGTTATGTAACACTTCTCATACTCTAAATGTTTTAATTTCACGCTCCTGCTTTTCACTATTGGTTTTAGTTGTCTGTTTTCTTCTTTAATTTCATTCACCTCCTTTGCTTGTTTCCGGAGCATTGGCTATATGCCTTTTAGCTCTTTTTTCAGTTCATGCAACATATTTTAAATTTTTTCAATCATGTTGTAACCTCATTTTCTTGGTTTTGTTTGTTATCGTTTATTAACTGGAATGGAAAGTACTTGTTAGAAAGCACAGGTTGATAATTGGGACAGATACCAGATGCCACTTGAGGTTTCTGCTAGAGCAAAAGGCATGCCGTCCTTCCATAATCAAATAAATTCCAAAGATAGTGCTTGGCTTGCGAGTAAATATGTTGCGAGTATTGGAGATATTAGGAAGGCGTCGCATGTTTGGAGTCGCAAATAGCAGGTTTTTTTAGAAGCTCCTATCCAGTGTAGAAGGAGGACAGCCGTAGTCTATGGTTGACTCGCAAAAACAATGACGTATTACTGTATAATGTGTTTAAACAGTTAGATGTATAAAGATGATAAAGCGATAGATATTCTGGCAGCCTTGTTGCAGGAGTGGGTGTTGGGCTGTGTCGTGGCATGTAAAACAAGAGTACTTGTTTCTATAAGGTCTAATGTGGGACAAAGTATTGGATACCCCAAACTTCAACCTGACAAAGCCGCGCTATGCATAAGATCTTTGGCACAGATAGATTCTTGTGCTCAGTGCTTGTACAGTCGAAACTGCTCGTTTGAATGAGTCAAAGAATGCTCTTGGAACGAAAAAAAGTAGCAAGAGTCATATTTGGTCTATTTGAGACACAGATTTGGACATTAGCAAAATTTAAGGTGCCGATTCAGCCAATTGTCATGCTCGGATCAAGTTTGTTCAACATTCTCTATAATTTATAAACGCTGCCGAAAAAGAAATACTCTGCTAGAAGTGTGAAATGGTGGTGGTTTAGACCTAAATGACCGGCCGGAGTATAGAAAGGTTATTGTTACGTACGCAACGGAAGAGAAATGATTCGGGTCAAGCAGTATCCAGAGATGAAGAGGCAAACGAGATGTGGGGGCAGCATCAGGTACTGTGCTGGAACCCCCTGTAGTGTGTGGATTGAAATCTGCTACGGTGCGCGCGCAGCCGCGACTTCGGTGACACAGCTTGCAGCGCTGTCGTGCGAGGCCTGGTCGTTCTTTCGCCAGCAATCTCGCAGGCGACGGTGACAACACAGATGTAGCAAAGCACCAACTTGTAGCAGTGCAACGTCGAGATTTGGAGCACGGATACGTTGGCGTCCAAAGGGTAGATCGTACTGTCGCAAACTACAATGTTGCTCACAAGCTACAATGTTGCTCGCTGAAAATATGAGTAGTTAGAAATGCATCGCCAGAGTCACCTTGGACTGGCGCCGAGTAGTCGCGTAGCCTCCAGCTAAGGTATAGGCATTTCCTGTAGAAAAGTACTGGAGGCTTTCCCCCAATGATGGACTTTGACCGTTCATTGTGATCGAAAGACAGCTAATTAGTATAAAAGGAGATCTAATTCTTTAGTGCAAGAGTGATCTATTAGACGCCGTTACGCTGTTCCTGCGTCTATCGAACTTATCCAGTTGCCACGATCGAGCAATATGTTAGTCCACTCTGTAAGTCTGTCTTTTTAATATACATGTTCATTCAGTGGTTTGCCCATGTCGTTATTAATTTGGCCTGATCTTAACCGGTAAGTCGCGTACGTACGCCAAACGAGTTATCTTATTCAACCCCAAAATTATAGTCGATTTCTATTTAAACTCTCGAGCCGCGACAGTACTACACATAGTAGATATACAATATACAATGGTTAACAAACAGTCAAATTCGAACCTTTATAAATTTTATTTATATATTATTTCAATAAATCTACATTATACAATTATGTTTCTATTACTCCATTATACTTAACTACATTACTTGTTCTTGGCATTACTTTATATAATACAGTTATCTTCATATTTATATTACATAATTACCTATTACTTTGTTACTGCCAGGAGAGAGGGTATGATTGGATGCCACACAGTCGATCTAAATATTCGCAATGGGAGTGAATATAGTTGACAGCCTAACGAGTTTTTACTGTATATTATAATATTGTTTGTAAAGTCCCTATCATTAAGGATGACAGACATGAAATTATTATTTGAGGTTAGCTTTACTCTTCCTCAAAGGGAGTGTTAACCAGATATGTCGTCAGCGTTCCTTTTCCTTTTACTTCAATTGCCCCACGGCATTTCAGAGTATACCCTGCTTGCTCAAGTATTTCCGCTGTCTTATCAGTTACCTGTATTCGACCGATAATTCCACAAGAGTCCATCCTAGATGCAACGTTTACTGTGTTTCCCCATATATCATACTGAGGTTTTTGTGCACCGACTACCCCAGAAATTACAGGACCATGATTTAAGCCTGAAATGTTTATTTGAATTTGTTGATGTCAAAATAAAATGTAATATGTCAATATACCAATTCGGAGCTTAAAACGTTGAAATGAATCCTTGTTGATTTCTTCAAGTCTCGTCATCAAAGCCATTGCAAACTCAACCAGCGATACAACTAGATGTTCCGTTCTTTTGGGATTCTCCTAAATCATAATGATTGTCACAATGATTGTAAATTTATAAATACGCCTCAAAAGTTACCTCAAAATCTGATGCTCCTAATTGCAAACCAGAGGCTAGCATGTACGTACTCCCAATTGTTTTAATACTATCAATGCAGCTAAATTTGGGTTTATCAAGAATCTACAATTAAAGATTTTTATCTTACGCTATAAAATATATATTATCTTACCTTATCAAATTCACAAATAATTTCATTCAGCAAGCGCAGGCATTCCAGGCCTTGTTTATTTATATCACTTTCGCCGTAAAAATCTTTATAATTAGGAATAGAAGCAAACATTACAGCGATGCATAAATGCTTTTTCTGATACAATTCTTGAGTCGTTTTGGGAGTTAGAAAATGCTCAGCAACGTGAATTGGTAACATTTTTTCCAACATTATCTGACAATGTAAACATTATACATTGCAGAACTATTGATAAAATACAATACTACATTATCTACCTTGTTTTTGGTCCTGGTTTGATCAATTTCATTTTTTACTTCATTCAATTTTGCCTTTTTTAGATAATCATTACGGGATGTATACTCCAATTGTCGATCCAGTATATGATACAATAAGACAACAACGCTCAATCCAACGCTGCATTTGACCACAAATGGTATCCCAACAAATCTATTAAAACATTAAATTAATCTTGTTTGAAATTCGTAGTAGTAGTAGTTTATTTATGTAGAAATATACTTGTCTGTTGCAAGCGTATCCTCTTGAAACATATTAAAATAATTGTACACATTAATATGTACAATAATTGTGATAACCATTAATAATAATTTTAGCAAAAATGAGTGACGCAAAAATACAGCAATGGCTGATATTGACAACATCGTGCTTTGTAGATAGATCTGTCGATGATTAAAATAGTATTAATACAGGAACACATATTTTTTAATTATTTCTATAGTAGATGAAAAATCTTCTCTAGTTTAATAACATGTAATGGATATACTACCGGCAAGTATTTGACTATTTCGTCTCCGCCGGAATTATCTATATTACCATATCCATTACCATCTGTATAATTAAAACGCGGATTCCGTCTATTCTGATTTCCAATCATCAACGGCTTTGTGAAATTGCTCCGACTTATATTCAGATTACGCGAGAACGTAGATTGGGAGAATTGTTGCGAGTCTATCGAAGCAGGCTGGTATTCCGTCTATAAAAGCATATTAAAACAATGGTTAATCCAAATTATTTCCTATGAGTATCTAGGAAAAAGTGTTTCATACCAATGTGATTACTGCACTAGTTGAGATTAATAACACCGACAACATAAAAATTGTAAGACGAATTCCATGTGAATTTGATATTATCTTATCAGGTGTCATGTCGGAACAACGAATAGTAACTTTGCTTTCTACTTTAGCCATGAAACAGCATTTTTTTGTAAAAGTTAAGTAGACAAATAATAACAATACGCAAAATGCCGGTATCAGTGTGCCATACAACACTACACTCCTTTAATTAAAATGCATACATTTCACAGATAAATTGACTACGATACAAACTTTACTTACTGTGGTAAAATTGATATTTGTGTGCATCCCAATACCACAAATATCATCCAAGCAATTAACATATATATCTTGAATTCAGTGTCAACTTGCGATTTGTATTTTTGCTCATCTTGGTTATCAATAAACCAAAGTAAAAATGGATTCATATCTCCCCTTTAAACATGGTAGTTATAGAATTACATATTAAATATTTAATAAATATTATTGTACTTTGTACATACCTTGATTCAAAACTCAACACTTGGTCCGGAAATAATGTCTGTTCTACTAAACTATTGAGTTTCTATAATAATGACAATAAGATATTAATTTTGTATGTATCATACAAGTACGAACAACATACGTTTGATTGTGGACCCACATAACTCGCAAATGGCTTTTCCGATCCCCAACACTCAACATGTTTCATGATAGGACGTGTTGGTCTGGTAGGAGTTATATCCTGGAGAATATCACTAGAGAAGGAACAACTGCGATCTGTATCTGGAGCTAGATGTGTTTTGCTACCTGTGTTTGATGTAGTATCTAATTTCTAAAATAGACAAAAAATTATATTTATTTAACTAATTCAGTAACTAAGACAAATACTAAATATGAATATAAACTTGCCTTTGGTGGAATAATAAGGAATGTTTCCACTTTGTGATCTGCTATGTAGCTGTCCCTCTTCAAACCATCACCAGGTTCATAGTCAAATCGATTGTCCAACTCTAATAAAGTTGCTTTTGTGATGTGTACTCGTCTATAATCATGTGCATCAAATATCACTTTATAAATTTATATATTAATTTGTTGTGATATGTGACTACAAATTAATGACGACGTATTGAATGTCTTGTGTAAAATAACCCAATAACCCAATATTGGTAATTTATGAGTTATAATCCACAAAATATAATATATCCAATATAGAATAGGCTATTTGAAAAAATGATCAAAATATAAAATGTCTAAAATGCAACAAAATGAGAAAACTCGTCATTCAATAAACACGGAGTGGTCTACAAAATAAAGATGGATTTTACGGGAAAAGTTTTTCTTCGCAATAATATATAAAAAAATAGGACTATAATAGGAACTAAATAAATAAAACAGTCAGAGATATTTACCCTGCAATGCCACCCGACTCCATGTGATTGGCAAGTGTAACGTCATCACTCCACACGTCGTACTGCAGCTTCCGCTGTCCCAGAACGCCGCACAACACGTTTCCACTGTGAATGCCTATTCGCATGTCAACCTTGATTCTTGTTGCTTCTCGCACGAATCTTTGGAAGTAGAGTTAAACGAAATTCAGTTTACTGCCTTCTGCTTTCTATATCATAATTCAGATGTATAGTATTGGCAGCAACTAACTGAAGTATGTATAATATAATTTGGTTATAAATATATTGATTTTCCTATAGAAACAAAAATTAAATTCTAATATAATTGTTCATCAATTTAAAGCGTACATCTTTAGCTGAAATGTTTAGGTTAAGTATATGTCCAGTGTTAATCTGCAACGACAAATAAATGTTGATACGGACAAACAAAGAGGATTGCACAAAGAGCTCTATTATGCAGCCAAAGTGCTACTGATTGTTTGGCTCTCCAATAAATCTATAATAGCATCGTCGCCGAATCTGGTCCTAACGGCAAATTGGCCTTGACATAATTTGATTTAGGTAAAGCCCTATTACATGCCAGAAATTCGATTACGCTATCTACTGCATGAAGCCGAAAATATTAAATAATATAAATAATGTTTTTACTTGATAGCATCGATCATTTGAAGTCCCATGTTAACGCAATTGTAGGCATGGTTAGGCCGAGATATTGGCAAACCAGAGACGCAGTAATAACAATCTCCAAGAATTTTGATCCGTAGACATTGATTTTCCTGCAAATCATAAAAATAAATCGACATAAAATATGTTAAATAATAAATGCACATTTTCTGAGGTGATTAGCTTTTAATCGAACGCATAGTATTAGTGGCAAAAAGTTAATAAACTTACTTGTGCTAGTTTATCAAAACGAGTGAAGAGTTCGTTTAGTATTTCAACCAAGTCGGATGCGTTAAGTTGTTCAGATAATGGAGTAAAATTTACGATGTCCGCATACAAAATCGACACATTGTTGTGTCTTTTTACTAGCATATCATGAAAAGTTTGATGAGAATGGTCCTCAAACACCTTTTGCTTGACCTAAATACAAATGGCAAAAACATGTATTCAAGAAATAAAGAATTAATATTAAATCATGTGACATTAATAGATTATGCGAAAACCCTTTTTATGATTGATGAAATAACAGAATTTACAATAAAAACGAATTTACTCGAGCCAATTAGAGTCAGTGTGTAATTCCAGGGGTGTGTGAACAAACGGATGATTCGCAATATCCAATAATACAAATTAATTTACCAACATAACATGTATCTATATTAAATCTCCTCTAATTAGCGTATTTCTGCTTACTAACAATATGATATAAATATGTAAGTGAAGAAAGTAAAACAATTAAAATATTTCTGAAACTATTAACCGGAACTTAACACTTTACATTGTAAAAAAGCAGAGTGTTGAGAGAGAAATTCAATAAAGGATAACAAATATTGATATGTGAATCAGATAAATTATGCATTCGCAATGTTTATTTTGTGAGATAAAGCCATAGTATTTAGTTAATATAAATGTTTGTTTTTGTCAATCAAATACCACATGTTTCAAATCAACTAACAAGTAACTGTAAGTGTTAACGATCAGCTATATTAAATTTAATACATTCTTAAAATCCAAGAAAGATTTGGATTTTGATATATATTTTACGATTTGTACAATTTGGGCACCACCAAAGAAATATGTAAAAAATAAATAATTACAAATTAATTATATGGGCCTAATTTTAAAAAGAATTTTGAAGTACTCCTAAAATTTAATAAAGGGTGCTGAATGTTGTGATGTTTCGTAACAAATATTCTTAATATATTATTAACAAACTTTTAACATATAGAAAATATGTATTATATTTTAAATGTAATTCATTTATAGTTAAATTAATATTGCAAATTTTGGTTGGAATTTTTTATTGCCCAACCTGCCCTTTCCAACTTTTCTCACACATATTGGGCACTTGTGCTTCAATTAAACAGATGTAATTTCTAAATACGATAAGGTAGAAAACCGTATATATTAGCACTATTATAGGGCAATAAATTGCTTACACATTGGCATGCAAGTAATTTTAACCTGTCATTTTAGATTGGTGATCGATCATGTAAAAACCTGCCCAACTAATTCCGCTCTACCCTACTTTATTCGTATACTCACTTTCTCCAAGTCCGTAGCTGGTAATATACTTAAAAGCAAACTCTGCTGTTGTTCTGTTTCGCATTCTTGTTGTAGTTGACTTTTTACACTTGATACAATGGTCTCAAACATACGCTTATGTGCTCTTTTAGTCATGTACCGATAATATAGGCCGGTGCAACTAGCTGTTATAAGAACCAACATTTCTGATAAGAGCTGCAAATTAAGTAAATTGCAAATTACTGTGAACATATAAAATATGTCTTTAATCTAAGAATACAAGCAGTTTGCAAAAATATCACCGCCGTAAAATACTGTGTTTTCAGTACATAGTAATCATGATTGATATTATGTTTAAATTGATATAACACAGAAAAAGTACCAAAAAAATTTTTTGTTAAACGATTTGAATGTAATTTGGCTGTACAATGCATGATTTTAATAAATTGATTCAATCTGTTACATTTTGTATAAATTATATCTCTTTCAGAAATTAATTACCTCTTTGGCGTACGCTTCATTTTGATTATAACGAAAAGCAACTGACAAGGATAAGTGTACAATTGTAATTATTGTCGACATTATCACCGCCAGTAATTGGGAAATGGGAAGCATTGTATGTAGTGCCAAAAAAAGAGCAAATAATGGCATATACCCATGACTGCCTGCAAGGAATAGAGCGGTAATAAACATTAAGCTCATTACCAACGCTGACACCAAGAAGGTCCAAGCAACTCGATTCCGCAAAGGTTTAATTTGTGAGACTGCAAGAATTAAAATAAGTATAAAACTCACAAATGCAAGAAAAGTTATTGATGTCAATTGACTTGTAATATTCTGAAATTAAACAGACAATAAAACATAAATTGTTAGTATAATTACTAATATTAAATGTTTAAATTGTGCTTTAACCTATTTTACCTTTGCGTGTAGTATACATTCGGTGATCAAACAAGCGGAACATGCCAAAGTGGCAACGCTCATGCAAGACATGAATAGGGAGTGTTTCAACCGAGCACAGTATTGCCGAAATAATTGTTTTAGTTCTTCATCTGTTTCTGAAACAATTGAGTTTAGTATAAGTTATGCAATAGTTATTATCTGTACGAGAGGTAAAATAATGTATAACGTTTGAAGTCAATCGCAGTAAGCTTTATAACCAAAAATAACGTTTACATATCTTAGTATAAATAGTAGTACTTTGCGGTTAATTTTTATAACAAAAGTTCATTTTTGTTAACTTAATTTTACATTGTTTTTCTTCTTTCAAATAAAAAATAGCATTTGTAACTACCTACAGTGCCTTGAGTATAAAATAGAAATATTTATAATAACTATAAAATGTATACTGCTCGCCGGTATTGTATACATCTAGTCCTAATTTTAATTAGAGGAGACAGTCCTTTCTAAAGTACGTATCGGAGCTTACTCCTTGTTGGGGACAAGTCGATCAGACTACAACCCTGTATCTCCGATAATTTTAAATTTAATTTTGAACATTTTCAGCAATTGAGTTGAATTGAATGGTGAAGTAGGATGGTGAGCTATTATGATTGCTTTTTGTTGTTTACAAAAAGAAATCAATGGCCAACTGGCTGTTGTTAATGTAATCTATGAGTGGCCACTAAACTGAATTGTTTCATTGTTGCGTAGAATTTCAGTGTTCAGAAGTTATGTGATTGGATTTCAATTTTAAAACTTCAATAGCTTCAATTATCGTCAGATATTGATTTTCTTTTATGTGTGAATCTGCTATAGAATTTTAGCTTGCAGCTTATATCTTCACTCAGGCATTACGTATTCTGTCTTTAATTAATGTTTTTAACCGTATATCATCTAGATTAATCTATGCAGATATAAGGGTATGTATATATATATATATATAGGTATATATATATAAGTTGGGTATAGATATTCCAAGATTAATTAAATTCTCTTATTGAATTCCGTTGACGTATTGATTGCTATTGTTTATTTTATAGCATATAATGTTAAACATAATATTTAAATATTTAAATTTTTTTCGACACAACCTTTAAAAGATGTGCACTAATTCCATAAACAGCCCTCCGCAAATTAAACTATATTTTATCGAAAAAATATAAATTGAAGGACATCACTGGTCAACACACAAATCTTCAAAACTAAATTAATTGGGTTATTTCGCAAAATTCCAATCAATGGTCATTCAAAATAGCGCCAATAAAATAACATGTAAGGAATTGAATTCGGTGTAAGGCAATGGCCGGGCAGTTGCCTGCTGTATAACTCGCAATTTACTACGAAAGCATGTTGAAAATAGCCAACGGCTTATAAAGTGACCCATAAATTCAAATTAATTACGCACGATTAAGAGCAGGTGACTTGATTTTAGGGCGACTACTGGAGCAGTGAAACATCTTCTGCGTTGCCGACGGCAGTTTACGAACATCCAGGACGATCGTTACGGGAGACACATGTTTGATTACAGCGTGTTTAGGCCGTGAACTTAAAATAACTTCCCAATAAATGTCAACAACCTATCTAAATAAATTTTAAATTAAGTTTTAAAGCAATGTAAAATCTGCACCAATAAAGTATGACTATTTTTACCAGTTGCATAATAAAATCATAATTAAAATACCTAAATATATGTATAATGAGTAATATGTATTATAGGAAATATTTATATATTTATAGGACATCCTAATTGATTCATAGCATACAAAATCACAATATTACTACTAACTAATTAAGCCCAAAGGCATACGTTTGTAATTTACATTCTAACAAAATATTGAAATATCAAAAAAATGTCTTCTTACCATCAGCCATTATATTATATTCCTTGAGAAACTAATACAAACACAATTTTATCAAATGTTGAGCTCTATAAGATATTTGCAGTAATAAACACGTAACGCCAGAGCTTAAGGTGGCAACACCCTGAAGCGTCGGTAGTCAGAATGCAACTGCTGGAAGAGAACGCGTCGCGACGCGCCGGCGACTCCAATATATATCATTTAATTACACCCACAGGACGCGTATTGCATGCGAGTCAATTTTGTCATATTAAATTAAAATTGAACTATGGAAACATATTGACCAAGTTGAACTTATATTGCTTAAAATAACTGATCTAACGATTTAAACATATTTGTTTTTAAAATATTTGGGAACTTGTATTTCAAATTTTCAAATAAAATAATTATTACAGTTATAATTTAAATATACATAAATTTTACCAACTACCAAAATAAACAATAAATAAAAGAAAAAAACTTTTTTTAAACCAGACATTTTGGTACCATTTCGAACTATTTCTAAATGTTGTAGAACAAATGTTATTAAATAATGTAAGGGGTTACTAAAAATACTATGTCTCACGTCAACATTAAAAATGACAAATTAAACAAGTTAACTAACTAATCATGTAAATTTTTAAAATTTGAAAGGTTTCTTTGTTGCTATGTCATAAGTAAATAGACTTTCTTTGCAGATTCTTCCTTCAGTGAGTGAATTTCTCTTTCCTATAATTTGTAATACTCAATGAAACGAGTTTTAGTGAGCCTACGCAAGGATATCCATTAATCTTGTGGTCACTGCGTAATGTGCTTAATTAAATTGTCCACAAAGAATGACTACTAGTAGCAATTTTACGCCGACCACAACATTGGTAAGTAGTTTGCGCAAGAATACTGCTGTGCGATGATAATAAATTTTATCTTCATCTTCTTATTATAGGTTGTGGGTCTTGGGTGATGGTCGTCTAAAAAATGAAGGTACGTACAAATAACGCATGCGCTCTAACGCGTTGCTCTTTCACCCCACAGAACTGCGGTGGTGTCGCCAGTCATATCTCAAACAATAAAATTGTGGAATCAATATATTATGTTTTTCGTAAATAGATAAAAATAAGGAAATGCCCTAAATATCGGATTGGTCTTCATTGAGGCACCGAAAAAAAGTTTATTTTATTGTAATGTTAGAAAGGCATCTTTCAAACATTTTTGTGGATTTGGCATCCTAGCCCAATTTACTTAAACTTAATTTTGACTTAGAAGCCAAATGTAACTCACTTCAAATAATGTACAACATTATGTTGCCAAATCAAACTGAACGTGACGTGAGCTAGAATGGAATGCATCATTTTCAATAAATATTAACATGAATATAAAGACAATGTTGAATACATTCTTCTAGATGTGTTCCGATTTATCTATAATACAAAACACATATTGAAACACGTCTTGAGCATGTCTTGAGCAAGTCTACTAGGATATTTCAGAATATCAACTTAAGATGCAATATATACAAAGAAGTTGGTTTTTGCATTGTGCAATGCTCTTCTAACTTTTTAAATACTGATTTAAAGGTTTTTGGGAGATATGAAATGTACACCAAATGTGCAAAAAAACATGATCTTTCTCACTACAAATAGTACGAAAAATATGCGCGTATGAAAAACAGCTAGAACAATTAATTGTATTAAAATACTACATAATACAAAAAAAAGACGAACTATACCAAGAACAGCCCGCTACACACTAGTCACAAAAATAATTCAATTCCCGAATTGTGTCTTTAGTCTGACAATGACTTTATAACTCTTTGCGCCAGCATCTTACAATTAGACTCGCATAGAGTTTCTTTAAGCAAAGTAAGAGAAATGCTGAAAGCTTCGCAAACTGTTGCATCATTGACTTTGAAGGATCACCCTAATAAAAAGATGACTGTGCAAGCTACAAATTTATTCATTCTAAGCGTCGACAAAAATTAATGTCTAGTAAAAAATAATCAGATACGTTACTAATATAATCAATTTTTTATTTTTATTCCACGATGTGGGGGTTTTTGCCCTGTACCGTTCGAAGGACCAGAGATTTGAGGGCAAGAATCCCGGCTGCGGAAATCCTCCACTGGTTTCTCCGATAGCTCTTCCGCAGCGTGATCGTTCAACTGCCCGCAAGCAGCTGCGTAGAGTTGGTCGATGGTCTATTGTGCCCCAAGATGCAGTCTCTCGACTT